>JAASLG010000008.1:0-84253 GCA_013365235.1 Cercospora sesami
CTAAACCCACGAAATTGGCGAGAGGACCATGCTCTTCAGCAGTATTTGCAGCGCGAGGACATTCTGATGACCAATACTCATGGCTTTCTTGCGCTGCGTTCGCCCCATTAGAGCAAGTCTATTAGCAATATGCACTAATAATGATATGAAAAGCTTCTTCACATGTTCACTCCTTCGAGCAGCGAACTCAATAACTTCGTGAACAGTGCGAACGCTGCACGTCTCGTCGGTGCAAGCCTTCAAGCGCCTCATCTTGGCACAACAGTGTGACACTCTTACTACCCAATGCAGCATACGCCGCAGAAGGAACAAGCCGAGATCCTCGTCTATGCACGGGAGCCGCGCGATAGAGTCAAGAATGTATGACATCGAGCGGGCGCATGCAGGGCATTGAGCATGCGCCGACGCCATCTCATCAGCATTCCAGCCACCAGTTTTCGGCTCCGTTTTATGCAAATTCGTCTGTCATCTGATTTCCCATGTTCTCGATTGCTCTTCTCGTAGCGGCCGAATAATAAAGTCCGCGTTGCATACCATACCATACCGCTGGGCCCTGTGCCGTGCTTGGCAAGCCTCATTCACCTGAGGGCTAGCGCTGACTGGCTACGCGCCAAAGTGGCTGATAGCGTGTGTGATGATGATGTGCTGCGAGAAATGAGCACTCAGCACGGTAGATTCACGGTTGAGGTTGTAGGGGTTTGCGACTTTGATGGTACGAGCATCGACATGACGAGGGTATCTTCGGACGCGTACATGTAGCACACAGGGTGTTGTGTCGCGACCGTAACCACATTTTTCCAGGCGTTAAACAAGAAGATCGATCCATGAGGCACTCTCATGGCAGCTCTACAAGATTGACCATCTACAGCACATGAATCAGCTTGAGGTTTTATGCTGTCTCGATTGACTGCCCGCTCACAATTGATATTCCATCTACTCGAGATACCCACGAGCATTGGTCCGACGAACGGGAATGTACTACAAAAGAGCGAGACGTCGCCATCGGCACCGTGAGATTCTCTCGGACATGGCCGGCAACCTATTTAGACACTTCCTAGGTATTGCGCCTCGCTCCCTTCCATGATCTGACAGCGATACAGAACGCGAGAACTCAAACTTTGAGCATGCTGTCAATCGCCGGAACGACGCCAACCCGCACTATGACGGTCGTTTTACTTGCAGGAAAGAGCGACGGACAACGCGGTCTCGTCAAGCGCTGGACGTCGACTCTGGATCCGAACATCCTCATCTGACCATGAAAGCGACACGCGCACGCCTTGAATGCGGTTCGAGCGACTGAACGGCACACCTGCGTTCAACCATAAGACAAGAGCCCGAAAATGATGCAGACAGCAAGTCGGGAAGATGCGAATGACCAGCGCGAGCTAGCGAGAGGCAACAAATGCCAGGATACCGTGCAAGGGGTCCAAGGCCCCGCCAGCTCCAGTAATGAAAGGTCAAAAAGAAGGACTGAGAAGTGGCTTTGGGCTAAAATTGTGTCACTTTGACAACCACAACCCTACGCCAATTTTCATGCTACATACGGCTGTAAGACTTTGAGTTGTGCAGTATATGCCTCCCAAGCAGCATGAGGTATTCGTCGTTCCAACTCCACGGCGCTGGCTGCTGCCATATTGCATGTGCTGGCCCAGAGCGAAGCCTGAGCGAAGGTCTCTCTCTGTTTCATAGTCCGGTACTCAAACGGAAGTGTTCCTGGGTAATCAAAGAATCGCTTCAAGTCCATCCATACTGCTTCATCTGCCGTCGAAAGAGTGGCAATGCAATATCTGCTCTTCTCGAGCGGAGGCAAGTTGCACGAAAGAGCCCTCATGGCTAGTGCAAAGTGGATTCATGAAACACACCGCCAGTTAACAAATGAGTAGTTTCCGCGAGCAATGAACAAGAGAGACGAGCAAAGATGCAGGATATTGATCGCTCGGACAATGCTTCTGCTTGCCGTCTGCTAAGTGTGAAATCAGATCGCGTCCAGAAATACGTTTCGTTCGGACAATCGCCATCAGGAATGGCTAAGCTTGAGCACTTACCGACAATCAAGTGCCTGTCATCTGCAGCATCTTCATGCATTTTGAAGATCTACAGGAGCTTACACTTCTCGGTGTGCCCGGATGAGCACACCTGAACGAGTACACTGTCCGTCCAAGAATCCGGAGTTGACCCCGAATGCTGACATGATCTCCAGCGGAGACTCGGAAGGTGATAGATTCTTCGTCTGATGAGATTTCACACAGTATTGTGGCGCGCACCTCATTCAGCCAGGTTGTTTTGTCGTCTGCGAAGGCGCGGTCCCGGTCTCAGGAGGGATTGGACTCCACCTCTTCTTCCATGGCAATTTTCCAAACGCCGACGCGACCTGGCATATCGCTCTTTTGTTACAACTCGAGTCTAGGTGACTTTGACTAGAAAGGTGGATTTAGCAGCTTTTTCTCGTAGCATACGGAGATCCCTTCCGCCCCAATATACGGTCCATACAGCGGGATTTGCACGAAGCCATGCCGTTGGCTAAATGCTCTCGCTCGTCGTAGCTCAATGCCTAGCTCCAGCGTCAAGATCGTATATCCTCGCTTCAAAGCCTCTTCCTCCAGCTGTTGGAGCAAGAAGTCTGACACGCCGGGTTGCCTTCCACGACACTCCGGTACAACGTAAAAGCGCCTGAGCTCGGCAATTCTCGTGCTGAGAGGTTGCAGCCCACCACACGCCACAGCACGACCTTCTTCCAGGAGAACAACGACTGTAGGCAAAGGATCCAGAGAAGCCGGAGGTATGGGCTCGGTAGGCCACTCGGATAGTGTCTCTTCCAGCTGTCGTAAGCGTAGCAACGCGCCATCCGGATCTTTCCAGGATGTGACTCGCACCTCGAGGTTCTCCGTGCTCATGGGCGTTGGCGGTGCTGAATCGTCCATGAATGATTTTGGTCAAGATATTCGCTCTCGGGTTCGTATAACCTTTTGAGTAGTGTATGAGGTGACCTTGAAGTAGTTGGACCTCACCCACCAACGAAAGACATCCGGAGCTCCCCTGCTATCCAAGCAACTCAAATAGTCGGGCTCACCTCGGCATCGCCACACACCAACAATCTTTATTTTCTCCGTGCTGTTCCAAACTCTACACATTACCTTGACAACTCATTTCGGGAAGATCTTTCTGTCTCCTGTTGGAGGTGCTAAGATGAGTTCTGGAATACCACGACACGGAGGGAGGTCTTGGTGCGGAGGATAAATAGCTGAACGACTGTACTATACGGAGCACGTGGACACGCGATCTATGACGATGAGCATGACTCGATGATTTCTGACATCTTATATCCACGAGATTCCATGCACTCCCGTCAAACATCTGCACTCCAGGAGTCAGGTTACCAGTACTCAGGCCACTGGAACAAGCGTCGGTCGCAGCAATGTCATCAAGTGGTCCGAAAATTACTGCGATTCCGTAGCAGCTCCCCATATTTCCAAAGCAACAAAGGAGCAGGCAGCCCAACAGCTATGGCGATAAAAGCAAGCAAAGAGGTTCCCCAGCCAAAGTCCAGCCGCTGGTACAGATATGGAGACACGATAGGGATCGTGAACCCCGCAATGCCACGTAAGAACCAAGTGGCTCCGATAGCGCTTGCAGAAAACTCGGTATAAGCATCGACCATGTAGTTCGTAGCCGATTGGATACTGATCATGATTCCAGCGGAGAAGATGAAAGCGCCAATATCCGGCACAATCCAATGCCAAGCCTTTTGTGCTGACCAACCAAAGAGGAAGAGGCCAGCAGGCACTGAGATGCTTCCAATCATCATCAGTGGAACGCGAAACTCCGGTCGCCCTGTTTGATCCGGTCCACCAAGACGACGGCGAAGATAGTTGTATGTCTTGTCCATCCCAAACTTGCAAAGGTATCCTCCGCCCAGATACCCCAGCGCCAACGAGATGTAGTGCAATCCTGCAATAGAACTTGTCTGACAGTAGACCGGGACATAGAGCGTAGGAAATATGGCGATAGCCAGCATCATGATGCCGTAGAAATAGGCGTTGAGCCGAGCCAAAGCTTGAACCGTGGGCTCCCTTCCCAGCATTTGGAAGGGTCTGAGTAGTGCATTCGGCGTCTTCTTGGCAGCCTCGACCAGTTGCGACTGAAACCGAGCGAGTTTCGCGAAGATCTTGCAATGCACGGGAGATGTGCTATTATCTGTATTTGCATTTTGCTCGTCCAGCTTCCTCCAGGATTTAAGGACCGATTCTCGGGTCTCTTGTAGGAAGAGAGTAGATGCAAGTAAAACGACACCAGTCCAAATGGTGATAGCGTGAAAGGACCATCGCCAGGTGGAATACTCGACAACGAACGCTGAGAACACGGGTCCGATCGCCGGGCTGAGCGTAGGTCCAATGTTGAATAGTGCTACAGCGTTGCCGCGCTCGTGAGCGTCAAACAAATCAGTCACAACGCCGAAGCCCGTCTGGGCGAGAACTTTGAGTCAGCAATCTTCCTTGCGTGACGTTGGATGAAGAATTGAGGAATACGCACTGCTACGCCAGATCCCCCTCCAAAGCCTGCGAGAAAACGGCAAGTGATCATGGTGCCAGTATCTCTAGACAAGCCACAAACGAGATTGAACACCAAAAACCAAAGCAGACCACCCTGAAGTACAGCCACTCTTCCAAAAGTCTCGGACAGAGGACCCAGGATGAACGGACCACAGTTGAATGTTAACTGCCAGCTGGAAAGAATCAAGAATTCGATAGCTTTGCTCGAAACGCCGAGATCGTTTCGAATTTGTCCCAGTGCAGGTGCTACGATCGATGAAGCCACGGGTGGGATCGTGGTAAGCAATGAGGAAATGCCTGCCGCCAACACCTTTCGTGGAAGTGGCCAGTTCCTTGGGTGTTCATCATTCGGCAGAGCATCGCTTTCCACTTCCTGGGAAGCCACACATGTGTGATTCTTTTCGATGTCAACGTGTCCGACCGCGTTTGCCTTGACAGTCGCCAAGGCCTTGCTGTCATTCATTCGTGGGACGTTTCTCACGCAGACCATTGAAGTTCCAAGGCCAGGAAAGAATTTCTCGACACTCCAACAAAGTCAGAGCATCTCTTGCCCAGTGGTGCAATGGGATACTTATCTCTTGAGTGCGGTCGCATTCCTGCTTGACGTGGAGGCCTGAACGAACATCAAACTGCTTATCACGTCCAATATGCAGGACCGGGGGCTGAAGACTATATCCATCCCAGAGAAGGAACCAACTCCGATTCTTGTAGGCGAATAGATACGCGGAGAGCCACAGGTCCACAGCCCACACAGAGTGAAGCACTGCTCCTACGAAGCGTCCTGAACCAGGAGTCTTGTGTCCGCAACTTGTAGGCCTGATTTTATGCTCGCGGAGAAGTTGCGCCGTGGAGTCCAGACGTTGGTAGCATCTTGCGAGAGGCTGGCTAGCCTGACTCGCGCTGGGCTCAATAGCACCATAGCATAACAGTGCTCAGAGGCCTCGAATCAAGTGCGGTACTCTTCACGCCTCGTAGCGAAGCTGACTACGGTATCTCGCCGACGAGCACGAGAACAGGAAACCACACGCCAAAGCGCTGCACTGATATCCATCTCCGGATTCGCGTACCGTCATGCTGGACCGGGGAATCCTGTGCCACTTGTGGTGGGGTTGGACAGCCTTCTCGGCACTTGTAGAAGCATAGCATCAGCAGCGCCATTGATGGGAATAGTGTCAGCCGACATAGAGGCGATGATAGGCACAAAGGAGAAAGATAAGATACGCAATTCAGACATGTTGTCGAAGCAATATATTGATCGATCAGGATCGGCACGAGCCTTGCCCGTCCGTCCGCCCGCCCACTCCGAGGCCTGCATAGCTTGGACTCCGATATCGTCCGACTTTGCTGAACCATCTCATTGATACTCTCAGATCTCAAGAACATCCAGTGAACTGGCACATGAGCGCCGAGCTAGGATGTTCTCTTGACAATACCTCCAACTCGATTCGTATCACTCGTTCGTCATCTCCGTCCGGGCTCAGCTCTGTGACATTCTCAAGGCTGCCTGCGAGGACTACTGCAAACGCAAGTATGTTCGTCGATTGACGTCGATGGACTGTTAAGGAGAAGTACACATCCCTAGACCGACTACAGGTCCGACTGAGGTCCAGCCAAAAATGCTATGAATGCGTTCTCGTGCGAGCCCCCATCAGAAAGTGCCTGAATATCGCATAGGAGCAGCTGGGAGACTCGGCCGGGATCCGCCGCAATTCTCAAGCAGACTTGCGAAGCGTCAGATAGAGGTGAGGCTCGTAATCACTCTTCTGCTTCGTTGGTGGCGTAAACGGCTCTACTGTTCTCGCAACGATCTCAAATCCGCCAACTTCAGCAAGATGCTGCCAACCTTTCTCCGTATAGACTCGAGATTCCACCTGATTGCCTAAGAACCATCGCTTCACGACACCTGTTTCGGTATCTCGAGACGCCCATTCGGCCGTGTCCAGCGCTTCAGCACTCATACTGCCAACGAAAAGGAATCCGCCAGGTTTGAGCCAGGCTCCAATGTTCTTGACCAGTTTCATCGTCTCCGCATGACTAAGTGTGAAAGTGGCGAAGATCGCGAAGACTGCATCGACCCGACTGGATGGGCCACCATAGTCCAGCATGTCGATGACTTCGAAGGAGGCGCCTGGGACGTTTTGTTTCGCAGCATCAATCATGGTAGTCGAAGAATCAACCCCGAGAAACTTGTGACCCGCTTTCACGACCTCACTTCCAGTCGGCTTCCCTGTACCGCATCCAATATCAAGTACAAAGCTTGCAGCAGAAAGCTGCTCGACGGCCGATCGTACGAATCGAATTTGTGCAGGGTTCTGTCCGAAAGCATCTTCGTAGCCTGTGCCAAGCTCATTGTAGAGACCTTCGACCTCTTTGGAACTTTCTTGCGGCATCGTGAGAGAGGCAGAATGCAGGTGAATAATCAAGAATGAGGATGCCAGAACAGAGGAAAGTCTGTTGATCGAATGTGACAACAATGTTTGACCGAAGAGACCTACCTGGCTAAATAGTGCATCTTCGATGTCAGAATCGATGAACAAATGCTCTGAGTTTATGCCCCGCTATAGTAATAGAGGCCGTTTAAGCATTGGATACACCGTTGATGCTGACGCAAATTCCCCGTCATCGCTAGACTTCACCTTTGGGGAAAAGATCGCCTCTGAAATTCAGCATCCACAGTCGAAACGTATAGTCAGTTCCGTCTCGTGCTTTGTATGCATTTGATGTATTCTAAACACACAGTGCATTGCAGTCTCGTTGTCTGTCGTGCGAGTCTCGCCTGGGTTCTGCAGATTGTTTGCGGTCTTCACACCAGCTGCATGACCGAGTCGGGAAGTTCATCTTTGTCGCCACGAACACATCTCTTATCGCGGTTCGAAATTGCTAACGTAGGCTTTGGTGGCTCATTGGAGCAGGACGGGTGAGAACTGCATCCATAAACATCGAGCCAGTCTTGGCCGTCAACTACATGACGCGACGCTTGAGATGAATTGGGCAAAGAGAAGGCAACCGAGATATTCAACAGCCGTAATCGATGCTCATGAAGTTGATTATTGAGCGGGTACAGCATCCGCTGAGGGCACAAAAGCTCAGTCGCTGCTACTAAAGCTTGTTCCGCTTCTGCTAATCAATGACTAATTAGATGCAGCCACGATTAGCACGCGGCCGCATTACAGTGTAAACTAAAGAACCCTGCAATGACTCCATGTGTAACCTCACAAGGCTATGCTTGCCTATGCTACCTAGGCTGCACACTTTTAAGCATCATGGTCCATGGCAAACGCTCGGTACCGAGCATTTAATAGTTACCTACCTCGAACATGTAGAAGCCTCGGGGCATTCGGGCTTGTGTTCGCAGCGAAGCTTAGTAAAAACCGGAGCAGCGACGTCTCTACTCTGCCGATTCCGTCTATAACGATCTAAGCGTCCGCTACTACACCGACGGCTACGGAACTTCGTCATCCTAGTATCCGTTCTGCAACGCTATGGAGGCGTACTGCCTGTCTGAATGAAAGATGACCGATAATCTCATGCGGTTGAACTATTAGTATTGTCTGTCACAGCAGCGCCTATCGTAGCCTTATAACGCAAAGAGGGATCAGATGAATAACGAATTGCGATTCTGACAGTACGCTGGCGCAGCTCATTGCCAGGAACTCGCTCGTTCCGCAGGTTCCGGTGTTTCCCCTATAACCTCACGGAGCATTTAACGAAATTCAGCTCGACAGCCGTTCTGACTGCGACTCGAGCTAGGATGTAGGATATCCGGTGGAGCGAGGGACGTAAGAAGTCGGATGACCAATTCAAAGAACGACATCCTATAGTTCTCGATTGCCACGGTATAAGAAGATCTCACAGCAGCTACTGCCAGGACTATCAAGTCAACGAGCTTTCCCGGTTCACAATGACAGGTGACAACGACACCATGATTCCAGCAGGCTCGTTGATACTGGTCACCGGCATAAACGGCTATATCGGGTCCCATGTGGCTGATCAGGTACGCGACTCGTGAACAAGGACAAGTTCCAACTTTTTGACATTTCACCTCAGCTTCTCAGGCGAGGCTATCGCGTTCGAGGCACAGCCAGATCCGCGGAGAAGCTAGAAGCTATTTCTAAGACCCTTCGAGCCAGAAATCCAGATGCGATCGTGGAGGGAGTGGTGATTGAAGACATGCAGGCCCAGGGTGCCTTCTTGCAAGCTGTGCAAGGTGAGTCGATTCGAGCTCCAGTATGGTCCATTGCTAAGCAAGCATGCAAAGGTGTTGCTGGAGTCATTCATGTTGCATCCCATTTATCCATGTCGCCAGATCCGAACAAGGTGATCCCGCCCTCCATCACCGGTGTCAAGCACGCCTTGGAGCGGCAGCAGCCACGAAATCTGTGACTAGGGTCGTCTGTACCTCCTCTTCAGTAACCTTGCCCACCTTTAGGCCTGGCGAGGTGGGAAGTGTCTCTGCTAATGAGTGGAACGTCGAAGCTGTCAAAGCAGCATGGGCACCGCCGCCGTACGACCAAACTCGCGTGCTTGATGTCTACGCTGCAAGCAAAGTCGAAAGCGAACAGTGGGCGTGGAAGTACATGCAGGAGGACAAGCCTTCTTTCACACTCAACACTGTCCTACCAGCGATGGTGTTGGGGCCTATCCTCGACGGCGCGAATTCTTCAATGGCGGGATTCTTCGAAGCCATGCACAGCGGTGATAAGAACGCTACACAACTGCTTCGCACTTACCCTGACGCCACTTTCCATGTCGATGTTCAAGACACTGCCGTCTTGCACGTTGCCGCGCTACTCGATGGAAGCGTAAATGGGGAGCGTGTATTGGCGTTGGGCGAGCCATGGACGTATCAGAAAGCCATCGAGACGCTGAAGAGAATAGCCCCGTCTAAGACGGAGTATCCGGACCCACTGCCAGGGGATCAGGAGAATCGTCTTGTTGCTGACACCTCGAGGTCGGTCGAGCTGCTGAGAAAGTATGGCCGTGACGGATTCGCAAGCCTTGAACAGAGCCTGTCCGACCTGTTCTCGAGGTAGATATAGTTGAGAAGCATTGATGGTACAAGGTGGGTGCTTGAACGGAAAGGGAAGCGGGAAGCCCGGATTCGTGATGCCCATTTCCTGCCCCAGTCTCATCGTTGCCACGACAACATGTTGGGATAATGACAGGACTGATCTTCGGATCAAAGATAATACGATCCGCCGTTGCGCAACCAGCACTTCTATTTCAAATTAGTTAATGCAATTCACATCCTCGTTCCCCTCAAACTCGTCCCCGCGGTTTGGAGGACGCCACTACTGCAGCTGGCCATTTCTGCACATGCCTGCATAGCATCATTCAAGAACTCGAGGTGCTCCCGGGACCAGGCCGGCCATCATGTACTCCGCCTGGCTCGCATGAAGGAAGCCGGGAACCACGCCAAAAACAACGACCGCTTATACTCGTTGCCCATACACCACCGCTTCTGCTGCTCTCCTCCCCAGATCTCCTTCCACACAGATTCGGCCAAGCATGATGTGCATTTTCCAATTCTGATCAAGCGTCAAAGCAGCTGCCGAAGCTTTCCGCGATGAGCCCATTCATGCACTCACTTAAAGTGGGATGTTGATCCATTCAATGGCCTGGAGTGTCAAGGATGATCAGAAGCTGTTGCCTCAAACACAACTGGCTGGAACAGCATCATCATCGTCGTCGTCGTCGCTCATTTCCAGGTACGTGCAACTGCACAAGGAGGTGCCGGCAGATGGAAGAGCTCTTCCCGCCGCAAACAAGCCAGCCAACGGAATGGAAAAGGGATCGACGTTGTTCTCCACGGCTGCAGCTCAAGAGCCATCGAGCTTCGAACATACACAGCGCTGAAACATTTGCAGCTTCGAGATCAGTGCCTGCAGCACCATGAACCCTATCGAGCGGTTTACCAGCCGCTGACATCGTATGAAGCATACCAGTGACTGTTCTTCGGAAAATCACAGCCACGACTGTCCTGATTGTTATACGAGCCGTTTACGCACCATCAGAAACGAGGGCTTTCTGTTCCGATTTCCGCACACCACAGAGCGTGGTGTACCAATTGGACGTCCAGCTTGTGAGTTCGTTCTTACAGCTGGCACCATGGCTGTACGGGATCACCATGCTCCAGTAGCAGGAAGAGCTGCAGGTCATGGCTTGCAGGCCGCAGATATGGAGCCGCATTAGGCTGCATTGGCGCCATGGACGCATTCGACAGCAATTCCAGCGTCACAGCTCCAGCGATGATCTTCTGTGTGCTCAATCATGACATGTCGAAAGTAGTGGATACGCCCCTCCCTGAGGTATAAGACTACAGCAATTTGCAGCAGTCTGTCTGCTCACTCGACTCACGCAATCACAAACAAAGCCTCAGAATCATGGTCTCCTTCAACTCTTTCAAGCTTGCCATAGTCGCCGCTCTGTCGGTTTCATCTACTGCTGCTCCTCTGCAGCGTATGTCCGACTGCGGCTGGTTAGGCTGCGGCATTGAGCAGCAACAGAAGCCTCTGAGCAAACTTTCTGCCAGCCATAATGGCATTGACACTTCAGATCTGGCTACAGGAGACATCGTTAAGTCCATCCAGAGCCTCACTGCTAAGACTCAAGAATTGGGGGCTCCTGCAAACACGATAACCATCAACAACGGCCCACTGTTGGTGGTCGGACAGGGTCCTTATCCTGTAAGTCATCTCTTGTCGCAAGAGCCTCCGCATGGACTAATCAGGCACATCGAAAGGTCATCATCAGAGGTTTTAGCGACATCATCAGAGAGGCCACCACCGTGATAGCACAGCTAGATGGCACAAAGCCGATCAAGGCTGGCAACGATTCCGACAGCGTCTCCGATGCATGGAAAGAAGTAAGAAAGCAATTGTCGAACTACCATATCTCTTCGCTCTTACTAACATTCTGTTCCTCGCTAACGCAGTTCTCCCGGGTGTCCGCACATCTCCTCCGAGTGCTAACCGGCAAAGCCGGTCTCTTTACCTCCATCCCCATAATCGGGCAGCCTATGGCTGCAGTCTTACGGCAGCACGAGAGCGTGGTTGATGTGAGTGTATACTGCGCATAAACGATGCATGAAGCGCAAGGGACGATGCTAACAAATTCTTCTTGTCCTCTTCGAACAGACGCTCGCATTCTCCTTCATTGATCTGGTCCAGAGCAGGGCCGGAGACCTCTCAGCGTATTCGGAGGACGTTACCAAAGCTCTTGAGGCAGCGATCAAAGCCTACCAGGGTTGATCATCTATACCGCGGATAGTCCAGTCTGTGTCCCGCAAAAAGACACAATTTTAAGACACAATGTAAGGGGGGCTTGGAACCCGCAATCGTACATGGGTGAGACTCATCAGAAGACGCGTGAGTAGACACTCATTTGGTACCGTACAACAACGGCGTGTAGACGCAATTACGATGCATGAATGATATCCTTCGTTCTTACACCTTGGTGCAACACAAAATAGGTGCAGGAGAATACTGAACTCTTGTGATGTTCACACAACGCTAGGTCAGCAAGTAATATGAGAACACATGACACATGGCGCTCGTTGTACTTCGAAGTGTAGCAACTGAATGACTGTTAGCATGCACTACATTGTCTGCACCGAATTTTCGCTTTGCATACCTTAGCACAGGTAGCTCAAGCTTCCATCAAGAAAGGTATCCCAAGATAATACCCAGGAGACTGCAACACCTGAGTACTGGGCTAATGATCGATTGAGTATCACGCGGGCAGGACAGCCCGACAATATGCGTGACTTGGAACTCTCAAACACCCGGGCCGCTGTGCACTTGACCTGTCGGCCGACTGTGATAAAGCTCGAGCAAGGTGCGGGACGAGAACCAGCATCAGAACCGTTCGGAACTACTCTCGATCACCGCTTTCTTGCCATATGAGGTCTTAGTATTGGCATTGCCTCCTGGCTATCCTCAGCCTTCCACCTCTCACCGTCGCCAGTGTACCACCAATCAAAAATGTCTTCCAAATCGACTACCGCAAAGCCTCTCAATACAAGAGCTCTTGCGTTCCCCATGTCAACAAATTCGGAACCATGTGGTTGCAGATGCACGAAATGGCAGCAAACGCCATTGATGCTCTGAGCCCGAAGAAGTATAACGATCCCGAGGAGGCCCGCACACGCACGCTCCTACACTCATTCTTCGGGATTGCCCCCAAAGAGAAGCCAGACGCGAATGGGTACGAGTACAGCATCAATGAGATCACGAGGATGCAACAGCAAGGTAGAGGGGAGCCGGAGAATACTTGCAATAGGAAGTTGTCGGCTGTAATAAGTAAGACGTTCTATTTCTCTTGTTCGAAGTCAAGTCGAGCTTTCGAACTCGTTTGGTCCATAGCACAATACGAAGAAGCTCATCATTTCCTCACAAATGAGCAGCGAGATGGTCCCGAGAAGCCCAGAATACTGTGCGATTCCACCTTTCTCACCCTGCAGCGCACAGATGATGAAGTCAAAGATGCTGATGGCAAGGCAATCCCCAAAGACCCCAGCCGCCCAGCTGGTGAGAAGTGGAAGCTGAAGGAATGGGAGCAAACGAAATGTCGTCGTAATTTCGGTATGACAAGCAAACAATCATCTTCTAGCACAAGAACTAACAAGATGAACCAGAAACGAACTGGTACTTCTGGTACACCTTCAACACCGAAAAAGGCTACTTCGTCCTCCCCAAATCCGACTTCCCAGCCAAACCTAAAATCAACACCCCCTGGGATCTCGACCCCATCACCAAAAAGCCATCAGCTTGCCACGAAAACGACGCAGGCTGGGTTTTCTCCCCGCTGGAAAAACCCACCCCCATACCCCGTGACGACAAAAGCGCCCCCTGGACCTCAGCCCAATGGATAATCCTCTGTGCCAGCAGCTGGCTCGGCCACACAGTACTTACCCTTCCCTCAACTGCCCCACCCGAAGGCGCCGGAATCGACACCCTGGACACCACAGCAATGACCTTCTACCACGAGCTATGGCATCTCGTCGACGAGAAAACCGTCGATTTCAATCGTGTTCAGGCAATTCGCGGTAAAGACCTGACATCCAAAACCCATTTCACACGAGACAATATCCCCATACGGGGAGGGAAAGAAGCATTGATGCTGGGTAAATGGGAAAATGCGGCACCAATCACGAGGCTACACGATGCACAGACGATCAAAAGCGCTGAGAACTTTGCTTGGTTTGGTCTTACTTTAGCGGCTCAAAAGAAATACGATCGAGACTTCTCAACTGGTGTCTGCAGAAAAGACTCGCCTGAAGCAGTCGGTCAAAGTGGACCAAGCAGCAAAACATCACGCAATACCAAGACGGCACGAAGCACCAAATCAAGAAGAAGCGTTCCAACAATGGTCTGAGTATCGTGTCATTTTTGCCGGAGCTCAAAGCTCGAAGTCCCTCAGACGATGAACAAATCTTCAGGCTTTCCTTCTATCAGCTTTGCTGCCTGGCGACGGCATTGCTCACTCTCACATCCTTGGCCAATTTCATGCCAAACGGGCAGAACCTTATTACACAATGTAGACCAAATGGTAGCATTATCTCGGAGCCAGTCCAGGTCAGAAGCATCGACATGAATACCAGACGTTGACTTTTGAAGGGTCCTTCAAGCATGACTCTAGTTCCTCAGATCAAACTCGTAATATCTTGAAAGTCCAACTCAGGCAAGAATATTCCGGCGTCAATCATTTCACTCATCCATTCATGACAGACATACATATCCTACCACTTCTTTTCATCTGCGTTCGTCCTCAGACTCGACTATCATTTATTCAGCCAGCATGAACATACCCAAAAAGCGTACTCGCCAATCAAAACTCCTCCCCAGTCAAGTCTTCCCAAATCTCCATAACGACCTCGTCCCTGATAGCCTTACTCGCTTTTCCTGCGACTTTGCTCCCCTTCACAACCTTCGGAAACCGATTGCCCGCCGTCAAGCTAGCCTGCAGGGCAGACCTCTTCTTCGTCGGACTTCTCGCATACCTCACAGGGCTGCTCCTCTGGCTCTTCACCGGACTTCCTCTCTTCCTTGGGGACCTGACCACCCCACCGACACTTTCGTCTCTCCCCTCATCAACCTGCACCAAACTCGCCGCGACCTGCGTCGAAAAGTCAAACGCATGCAACCCATCCGCTCCATCCGGTAACTCCATTCCCCAACCCCTCTCATCCATGATGCCCAACATCTTCGCCAACAACTCATTCCTCTCCAGGGTCTTCCTTCCTCCCAAGATCACAAGTTTACTCCTTGCGCGTGTAAGAGCAACATTGACGCGTCTCCAATCCTTCAACAGGTCACCCACAATTCCATGCTCATTCGATCGAACCATGCTGAGTATCACAATCTCCTTGTCACGGCCTTGGTACCGATCCGCAGAATCGATTTCCACAGTAGCTGGAATACCCGCACGGCGGTAAAGTTGACGCATGAGACTCAGCTGTGAGCGGTAGAGAGTGATGACGCCGATGTCAGAAGGCGGGACGCCAAGTGGCAGGAATGACAGAACAAGCTGCGCAGAGAGAGTCGCTTCGAGCAGATTGGTGATCTTACCACCACCGGATAGCGTCTCGAGCGCAGTCTTGCCAAGCGGGTCAGTATTGGCAAAGACGACCTTGTTCTCGGGAGCAGTGGCTCGCGTCAACCAGCAAGCATTGCTTGTGGTGATACAAGCACATTGTGGTCCGTGGTAGACTTGTAGTCCATCAGAGTTTCGCAATCGTAGAGTTCTCCTTGCAACGTCCTCATTGCCGCATCGCAGTTTTCCATGATAGATGAGCTCGTTGGAAAGCGACATGATCTCTTCACACATTCGATACTGGCTGCCGAGGGCTGCGACAGCACTCGGCTGAGCCTCGCTGAGCTGGCGGAAGAGAGACACATCAAGACCTCCCTCGAGGGCAAGTTTGTTTTGCACAAGAGGTGGGAGCTGGTAATGATCGCCAACCAGTACGAATTTTCTTGCATGTAGGAGAGGTCCTAGGATAGTCGGCAGGGTAATTTGGGAAGCTTCGTCAACAATACACACATCGAACGATCGTCGGTGGAAGAGGGCGTGGTTTGTGCCCATGCAAGTGGTCGCCACAATTTGAGTGCCCATATATGCAGCCTCGACTTCATCAATTGTCTTCCGAGGCGTGGCAGCCAGCTGGCAGAACTCCTGTACTTGTGGGTTGATCTTTGCCGAAACTCCCAATCGCAGTATCGAATCCGGAGGTGCGATATCCTTGATCTTGAGCAAGATGTTGTCGACAGCAGTATGCGTGAAAGACGTAAGCAGAATAGACTTCTGCTCTGTTAGCAGTGCTCGAATGATATGGGCGATCGTGGTCGTCTTTCCCGTGCCAGGCATACCAAGTATTAGAGCATAGTCGTTCGCAGCTAGCACTCGAGAGACTGCAGATCGCTGATCTTCGTTCATCTGTCCCAACTGAGTGGGCTCAAATTGTCCGTGCAGGGCTGGCGTAGGCGTGAAAGTCGGCTCAGCATTGAAGACGAGCTGATCCCGAAGTTTGTTGACAATTGGAGTGTTGTCCATTAGTGCAACGAGATTGTTTCGCACAAGAGCCAATCCGTTGCTGAATTCGTCCTTGTCGATGCGGTAGAGAATGGGCTCGAGGCTCTGTGCAGCGGCTGACTCGCCACCTACAGTCATGGTGCCTTGGAATGCCTGGTTCTTCATCTCGTCAAACTCTTCCAGTCGTCGACGAGCTTCGCCTAGCTTACGATCGACTGCTACTGTGATCTCTGATCTGCTGGTAGCGACCACATAACCGTTCGCCAGCGCCCATTGACCCTGCTCAGAGGATACAACGATCGGTTCCCCGAGCGTCAGCTGGCTGCCTTCCGTGAAAGAAGTCCCAGGATTGGACTGCGCCCGTGTGAAAACGTAGGCGAAGCGGTTGATCTTGCCCCCGCTACCTTCAACACCATCAATCTGGGTGGCAGTGCTAGATGCGGTGATGTCTTTTATGATGTGAAGATGGCCAAAGCATCGCCCAGCAGCTTCGCGCTCTGTGGATGACATTGTCCAGAGCTCCTTCCTGAATCGTGCTTGATCGCTTTCTTCCAGGGTCAACAGCTTGTCCCATTTCGAGAACCACTTTTTCAGAGCAGTACTCCTGGTAACGTCTGTACTTTGCAGCATGAGGTGGCCCATAGCTCCTTGCCATGTCAAGCTGTGGTTCTTCTTGTTGTCGTCGACCATGCCAGCGGAGTCGGCATTTCCGTTCTCAACCAGAGCGTGATAGCTGAAGCAGCTCTGCTGTGCATAGCATCTGCCGCACTTGTAAGGGTTTCGAAGCATCGATGGCAGACCAGATTCTGGGCCAATCTGTGAGGGAGCGGGGGCACTTCCATCCTCATCATGATGTGGGTGTCTGGCTCGAAAGATGTAAGCTGCCAGTCGGTTCCGCTGCTGTATCATCTGCTTGATCTCGTTCAGCGGTGGTGCGATCCGGGACATGGAAGAGCTCTCCAGATAATAGAGGATTCCAGCTTCGACGCTCACATCGTATCGATCAGACATGAGAAGGGTGTAAAGCGCCGTTTGGGCGCGGTGAGCGGCACTCTGCGTTGTTCGTCCCGTCTTGACTTCGAAAGGCACAATCAGGTTTTGCAAGTCCGGAGCGCCAGGCCTGCTGACGATGGTCGTCTGTACTGTGGCATCCACATTTCCTTTCAGACCATACTGCGGTGACCAGACATGCTCCTCAATGGCGATCAGTTTGCTGATGCTCATGAGCACCTTTTCGCCTTGCTTGTCGTCGACTTGTGCTGCAGCGCTCGGCTCAGACTGCACAAAAATTCCTGCCCAGGCAGTGATCTCGCCCATTTTCGCCTTGACCTCCTCAGCCGCAAGATTGGTATCCCGCATGCCCAGCTCCCACAGCCCCTCAACGTGTGCTTGAATCGTTTGGTCGACCAGTTCGGCTAAGAAGCTTTCGGACCACTCGTTCGCGGAGAGAGCTTGCTGGAAGATCTCGTGCAAGATCTTGCCGTATACCATAGCCTTGCTTCCTTCACTTGTTGCCTTGATCCGGTCTTGCAACACGGCTTTGCGAATGCAGTCGAATGAGTCGGCGACAGTCGTTGCCGAAAGCATGTGATCTGGGTGCACAATCAAGAGCGGACTGTGCTCATCATCGGATATGATGATCTGTCCCGGTGGGCTCGCGGGCTTGTTCAATGAAGTTCGACGCCTGATATGTGCTACGTGAACGATCGCCTTTGGAGCCACTGGCGTTGTACTCCATGATCCGCGAAGTGTGATAGCTGTGGGAATGCGTCTGCGTTCGTCGTTTGTGAGGAGAACAAGTTCCTCGCAATTTCGACCTCTGTCGTCAGTGTATTGCCCATGCACGACTTGCTTCACAAAGTAGCGTTGCAGGGTCGAACTATGATCATCCGTCTGGCTTGTGCAACTTGCCGAGCAGCGTGATTTTCGGGGGCTTCGCTGGTGGCCTTTTCGTGGACTTCGTCTTCGTGGTGATATCTACTTTGACATAAGCTACATACACTCGAACACATCATCCTCTGAATCGGTGACTGACCTGCATTGCCTGTGTAGCACTGAATTCCGCCTGGACAAAAGAGTCCTCATCAATGCCGCCATCGCCAAATTCGTCGTCATCATCGATCGTAATAGTGGTTGGTCCTGATTGAGCCGGTCGTCCAGGGGCGTTGATCAGTGCAGGTTCTGGCGCTTTTTGCGTATTTTTCCGCGGAGATACCCTTCGAGAAGGTGGTTTTTGAGAGCACAACTCATCGATGTCATCCACGGTGAGATCGAAATCATCATCACCAAACTCGTCCTCATCCATGTCTCGTGGAGCCGCGGGCTTAACAATTTGTGGCACTTTCGGTTGACTCGGCGGCCGGACGATAGATGGACGCTTGTAAGCAGGCAAAGGGGCTTTGCTCTGAAGCGAATACGTGGGCGCTGCACTGGGATTTAGTGGATCGCCAGCTTGTCTCGAGGCATCAAACCGGATTCCTCCAGAGAGTGTAGGGCGCAAGGTTTGCATAGGCGGACGAGGCATAGGTAGAGCTGGACGTCGTGCTGGGAGTGGGCTGGTAGCCTGCACTTTGGGCGCAAAGTCACCGGTGTCAGGCAATGGGCTCGAGCTCGAAGGCAGATCAACAGTCGCAGGATGAGGCGCCTCTCTCCTGGCTTGCTCCAGCTTTTGCGTGGCGAGAGATTCTTGCAGCTTCTGCACCATGGTGGCCACTCTGCTTTTGCCACCGGAGTCAACGGCCGTCTGATCCTGCCAGACATTGATACTCGTCTTGCCCGCACCAGTTCGCTGCCGCTTATTCTTGCTGCTAGGCCAGTCATTGCCGGTACTGGCCCATCGCCGAAGTCCTCCGCCTTTCACTGGTGTCTCCAGCGGCCGCGGTGATGCCTGGAATATGAATGTGTTCTCGGCAGCCTGCACGTGCTCTCCACTCGTTCTCCCACTCGCATATCGCTGCCAGAGGTCTGCTGCAGGGTCAGCGGCAGGTGTTCGTCCGACCGAGTTTTGGTGTGCTGCCTGTGTTGAACCACCATGTGCCTGCGAGGAGGAACCCGGGCAAGACGGAGAAGAGCTCTTCGCTCGTTTCCGTTTCCTGCGATTCGGTGTGAGCAGCTCTGAAGAGCTATTCGGTATCCACCCAATCTGTTCCTCAGGAGACCGCAGCACTTCCTCATCCTTCTTCACCTCGTCACAGTCTCCAATCAAGTCCTCCAATGGCAATCGAGCGCCTGGTGTGCATGGAAATGAATTTGAATGCTCCAGCTGCGGCGTACTGTGCATACTGCTGCCTTTTTTCGACCCGTTGCCACTTCCCTGCTCGCTCTTCGCAGCCTCCATTGGATGTTCCTTTGGTTCCGATGCAGCGAAGGAAAAGGCTTTCAGTTTCGTCTTCGCCTCTGTTGTTGCGGGAATCGCCGCTTTTGGTGGAATATTGGCCGGTGTGTCGAGCAGCGGTGCTCGGTCATGATATCCGCGGTTCCAGTTGCCATGTCGCTGTTCAATGCGTTGTCAGTCTGCTGCATCAGAAATGGAGCACGAGATGTCGTTATATGCCTACCTTCCCGTGATCTTTCTCAAAAAAGCCAGTGGTGACATTGGCCATGGCGTGGCTTATCTATGTATAGTCGTGACGGTGGTTGTGCATCGCTCGAACGCTTCAAAATGCAGATGGTGGGCGGCGATATGGATGGCGGGCGTGTTGTTGACGCCGAGTGTGGAGAGAACGCGTCGAAAGACGCGACGAGATTTTGGTGCCTGAGGCTTAATGCCAAGGCCTTTTGTGTTTGCCCCGACTGAGCTTCACTTTTGCTATAACATCGATCTTTAAGACAATGACCTTACAACGACCGCAAGAAGCCTGACTAGACTGCAGTCTGTTGACCACACTGGCACGATCCGTTATTCCCCCTGCTGCGAACATGCAGTACTGGTGCCCTCAGGTTCAAAGATACCCCACATTGATACGCATCGGCCCGGCAGGGCTGTCTCGCAGCATCTCGAGCTCCGATGTCGACATGGGGGAAATCTGAGTACATCCCACTTCGCCTTTGTGACGTCCATGTCCACATTCTCTCGCAATTCTTTCCCGTCACTCCTTTCTAAAACCAATTGCACATACCTCTCACACTCTCCAATTCATTCCTCCACACCAAACAATAATGGCAACGTGAGTAGAACCCAGCAAAGCGGGGTCCACCAGTCCAGAAAAATTTCCTTGCAATGCGCCTGCTAATCCGTAGTCTACCTACAGCAACATCACCTGGCACCCAGGCCTCACGCGCAAAGAACGCAGCGAGCTCCGTGGGCAAAAGGGAGCCACCATCTGGTTCACAGGACTATCGGCATCAGGAAAGTCGACAATCGCCGAAGCCCTCGAGCAACATCTCCTCAAGCAAGGTCTCCAGACCTACCGATTGGACGGCGACAACGTCCGCTTCGGCTTGAACAAAGACTTGGGCTTCTCTCCCAAAGATCGCGAGGAGAACATTAGACGTATTGCAGAGGTACATTACATCTCCCCAACAACTCTCACAAGATCAATCATTCCACATATACTAACTCTACCCGCACCAAAACAACAGGTCGCCAAACTCTTCGCAGACTCCACAACCCTCGCCCTCACATCCTTCATCTCCCCCTACGCCGCCGACCGCCAATTAGCCCGAGACCTCCACGCCTCAACCAAGAACGTGGACTCTCCCCTTCCTTTCATCGAAGTCCACGTCGACATCTCCGTCTCCGACGCCGAAAAACGCGACCCAAAGGGCCTCTACAAAAAAGCCCGCTCAGGAGAAATCAAAGAATTCACAGGAATTTCCGCACCATATGAAAAGCCCGAAAACCCAGAAATTTACATCGATTCGGTGAATACGAGTGTCGAAGCCGCGGTGGTGCAGATTACCGAGTATTTGCAGAAGGAGGGGTTGGTTCCTGCTAAATAAAGCATAGAGTAGGGATGGGATGGGATGGGATGGGATTCACGTATTATGGAAGTGGTGATCTGTGATGAGATGAGATATATGAGATGCATGAAAAATAGAGAATGACAGAATTGAATGCGCGCGCCTTTCTATGCATTTTGAACGCTTGGAAATGACATGAAAAATATTTTTGCTGACTGCAGCAAAAAAGGAGCGCTTCTTTGGCCTTCGTTCAACCCACTCCCATTTCCCCTCCCTCTAGTAGACGTATCCATAATCGTCAACGCAATATGCATTGCACAGCCCCGCATCTCCCGACATAATCTTCATATACTTCATTCTATTCTCAGACTGCACAGCCCTTTCCCCTCGGCCCTGTCCTTCGAATACTATCCTCCATTCCCGACCCTCACTGTACTTCTCGTAGGTTGGTTATCTCCATTGACTAATCCACCAGCCCCACCAATATCTCCTTTCCGCTTGGTCTTCCTTCGCTGATGCTTCACATCATCTACCAATCCCTCACCATTCATTTCCTGATCTTCCACTTCCCCATCATCTCGTTCCTCAACGCCATCCGCCATTTCGCTGTCTCCTATCGGCGGTCCGGGAATACCCTCGTCCGTGACCTGTCCTTGACTGGCTAGTAAGGCTTCCTGATTTTGAGCCCATATTCGACACTCATCGAGCTCGTTCACATCAGCTGGTCGACTACGTAACCACTTCATTCGAGGACCCGTCTTGGCAATCTCAGAGACTCGGAATCCATAAATTCGAGGCTCGTAGATGAAGCCCAGTCCAAGTCCAGGGGCAAGATTCTTAGGTGCCACGCCATTGATGACATCCGGTTGTTTGAGTGCAGGTGCAGGTTCAGGAGGCGGAGGTGGTGGGATGCCTGACTGGAATTGCTCCGCTGTTATTGTTGACGAGAGCGATGACTGGCGATTCTTGGA
The DNA here is from genome assembly GCA_013365235.1 of Cercospora sesami. Classification (NCBI taxonomy): domain Eukaryota; kingdom Fungi; phylum Ascomycota; class Dothideomycetes; order Mycosphaerellales; family Mycosphaerellaceae; genus Cercospora; species Cercospora sesami. The sequence goes on from JAASLG010000008.1 coordinate 21,956, forward strand.
AGATTGGCCAACGGTAGGCGAGGACGTGGACACATCAACCTGGGGTGCAGGCCTCGTCCCTCCCACATCGAGCTCGGGGAATGTCATGAAGAATAAGCAGCCGAATGTCGTCCCGAAAAACGCTCCGTCTACCGTTTGGAATCGACTGTTAGGGGGCGTGTAGACGTCCAGACAACTAGGGCAGAAGAGTTTGACAGTCTCTTGTCCTGGAATATCCGAGCAGCCTACGGGTAGGACTTTTGCGCCGTGACAGTACACACGCGGACAATGCCCAAAGTGGCCCAGCTCGTACTTCTCCGCCATCTGCTGTATCCCCTGCCGGCTCGTGATGAAGCGTTGGTGTATCAGCCCGTACAGCATTTCCGCCGAGCTTTCAATCACGCTCAAATCGCTGGCCATGCGCAAATGTCTCCGTTCTGCTGCCGCGGCCGCAGCATCTGCAGCTCTCCTGTAACCCCCTCGTCCGATAATATCGCCGTCATGCATTTCATCCTGGTCTTCATCTTCATCTTCCTCCTCCTCTTCTTCCTCCTCGCTTGCGTCTTCCGGCTCCACATCCAATATCATCTCCAATGCTTCCTTGTACATGGGCACCTGACTCTGAAGTCCGGTCAAATTGAAGTCATCTTCGATGAAATCCTCCGACACTTCGGCAAAGTACTCGTGGCCGACCAGGGAGCAGAAAGCCGAGATCCAAGACTCTGGCGCTTGACTAGAGGACGACATGGTCTCGGAGAGGTCGTCTAGGGCGACTTGATGCACACTGCAAGCTTTCTCAAAAGCCGAGCTCAGACGGAAGCGGCGCGTGGATAGCGACTCGGCGTGTGGCGGCGAAAAGGCCGCTCTGTGGCCGGCGGGAGATTGTTGGGAGCGATAGTATGAGTGTCGGATGGGCGGCGAGCTGGAGCGATCGCTGCTGAGAGGGATTTCGGCGGAGAAGTCGAAATGAGCCACGTTGGCCTCGTGCGGATGCGGTGCGCGCTGGTGCTGCGAGGCGGTGGCTCCTGCCAGAAGCAACGAGAATTGCCTGGCCGTATGTGTGTAATCGCGGCAGGCGTGCGTTGTTGGTGGAAAGCGCTGGTATCTGCGTTGCTGGCGGCCTGGTGGTGGATCACGAACCCGTTCGTACTTGCCGCGTGCGCATGTCTCGTACGTGCTCGATCTCGGATGGTATTGCCGCGGCTGGCGGTACTCCCTCTATAGCAACATATGCAGCGGGCAAAGTATAGATGCTGGCGAGGGTGGTTGGTGCTCTGTCGAGGCGCGAGCTGGGTCCCACACCGACTGCGTGTGAGGTGCGGCTTGCGTGCTGTGCTGCCCCGCGTAGCTGCTGTCGTGATGCGAGTTCGGACAATGACTCGGCTGGGAAGTGGAAAATGGATATGACATGTATCTTCAGCCAGGCGATAGTGAAGAGAAACACAGACCAGGAGGGGCTGCTGTCATTCGCGAGAGCCTCGCCTTTACTGCGGGTCTGGTCTTGGTCCGTTACGATAATCACGTGCTCCACTACTAGAACCAACAACAAACACCGAAGGGAGCGATACGCTAAGCAAAGTGCCATTGCAAGTCATAACTATGCTATGCGTCCCCGCATGATGCAGGTCGCTATCAACTCCGCTAAACCCCAGTCGCTCCAAGCACCGCTCCGACGATAAAACAATAATGACAGGGCCTCCCAGCTCTTCGAGAGAGTAACAGCAACAACGAAGCATGGCGAGTGGTAGTGAGCATCCTGAACATGTGCAAGTCTCCCACGATTGCCAGTGTCGTGACAAAAATCTTTCTACTCCTCAACGACTGCAAGCTTCTTAGCGGTCGGCTCCTCTGAAGGTCCGTCCTCTGCCTTCCGCTTTGCGCCAGCAGCACAGGGTGTGGTGGTCTCTGCTGGGCTTTTGGCTCTCAAGCCTACATTGCCGATAACGTTGCGATCACCCACGATGGTAATACCACAGTTGATGGTCAGGTCCACCTTGAGTGCCCGTCGAGGCTTTGATGCGTGGTCAGTGGCCCCTTGTACTCCGTTTATTTGGTTGATGGCTTGCAGTAGAATCGTGCTGAATCTTGTGGCATCTGCCAGAGGTGATACTGAGGTTGGAACCAGATTGTTGCAACCTTGAATGTTGTGAGCGGCGTTGATGGTGAGCTTCGTTGGCACTGAACGCTCGTCTTCGTCGTCCTCTTCATCGCTGTCATCGTCTGCCGCTGAGTATGGCGGAGGCGCGGTCTCAGTCGGCTTTGGTTCTTGCTGTTGACGAGCACGCTCGGCAAGCAGCTTGTGAGTGAGGTGTGTGATTGAGTCCATCGTCGTGTGCCGCGAATGTGAGTGCGGACCTCTCCGAAGTGATGGGCAGTACTTGAGCCCTGACAGGCGCTGCGGTGTCTTGATTGGGAAATACAGTCGACGAGTAGCGATCAAGGTGTTTGCTCAGTCTCACAAGCACAGGAGCAAGCTGATCTCTTTCGACAAGTCGAATGTGAAGTAGGTGTCCTGAACGAGAAGTTGGTGGACCAGTTGGTGACTTGTGACCCAGAGAGTGCTGTGCGAAAGGTGGCTTCCTCTTGAGGATGAACAGTTGTGCTGAAAAGAAAGAAGACGTGTAGGAAAGAGGATACTTATCAAGAGAGGAAGTGTCAATAATGTATTGTGGATTGCGTGTTAGCTTCTCACGCTGCTATTGTCGAAATGATCTACACTTCGACAATAGGGAGTGAGGGACCCATGCTGTGTCACGCACTGCGGTGACCACCCGATCGGAGAGCTAGGGCACCACTGCAACGCGCCGAAGTAGCATCGCCCGAATTCTGGTGACAATACGAACAGCTTTAGCTGCATGGCGCAATCCAGCGTCGCAGGCAGTCGCGTGTTGGGCAATAATTCAGATGGCTGTAAAGTCAGAAGTCAACTACAATAGCAGCCAAAGCTGACAACAATAGGCAGACTTTCTTGGCGCGCTTTCGGGCCGTGTCGGCTAGCCACCTCTCCGACCACAACTGCACCAACAGCGTGCACCCACTTGTATGCGACGCCATCTCATCTGTCCCGATGGTAGTGCAGCAGTCCTACCTTTTGTGATCTATCAATGAGATCGACTGCTGGCAAAGAGCATTAATGTGGCACGTTCGCGATGCACACTGGTCCAGTGCCGAAATTGCTCGAGCATTGCACAGCGCATTCCATACCGCATGGATACCTGCAAAAGCACAGATGGCTCTCTACGAATCGAAATCCGTCTACGCATCAAAACAACTCCTTCAGAATATTGCTCAGCCCCTCATCCCCAAAGCCATCAGTCAGCGCATGCTCCGAAAACCCTCCATGATCCCCATGCATGCCCATTCCCTGATATCCACCAGCCGCCTCGAACAGACTCGTCAAGTCGTGCACCATATTCTCAGGACTAGAACTGCTAGCATGAGGCGCATTCCACTGATGCTGTTGCGGAGCGCCATTGTAAAGGCTCATCTCGTCCACGTTCACGCCTGCCAACCCTGCCATCGCCACAGCAGCAGATCTATTCGGGTCTGGGTCCTCTTCGATGACAGCATTCTTCTGGCCCTGTGTGGTGTTTGTTGTCTCCTTGATGTGCAATCCAAGTTTCGGCCCAACTTCTTTGAGCACTCGAATGGTCTTCCAAAGGCGTTTGGACACCCAGCTGCCTTTGCTAAATCCACGAATGAGGTCAAGAGCCATATAAAACTCTTCTCGTACGCTTTCCGCGAACAGAGCAGGCGTGTGCGAGACTGCAAGAAAAAGTACAGCAAGAGCAGAGGTGAGGAAAGCATTGAAGAGACACTGTTGCGTCTGATAGAGGTCCGAAGTCTGGTTGATGTGGGTGAGTACGCGGATTGTATCCTTGGCCACATCGACCGCCGTCTGTGCCTGCTCCCGATGTTGCATGATGGACGTCGCAGAATGCAACACCGGCCGGTAGATCAGAATGCGCATTTGGTTTGCTCGTAGGTAGAGTATAATGCGGAGACGATGACCAGCCCGAGAGACCGAGGGACCGACCGGTGTGGCCACTGTACCCGACGAAGACGACGGATGTTCGAATCGAAGCTGTGCAGGAACGTTGCGATGCCACTGGATGACTTGGTAGTCAAGGTAATTCATCTCATCCTCGTTGATTGAAACATTGCCTTTCGAGGATGATGCTGTAGCCGCAACAGATCTCCAGACTTTGCTCGCAATTCCAGAATACTGAATCATGGCGCTCAAGTATGGCGACCGATCTTCTGGCTTCGGCATTTGTGGATCGATGTCAGAATCTTGCAGGGCAAACGGCATGCCCGTGCCAAAACTCCAACGTCTGTCGAGGACGTATATCGACCAGAAGAGGAGTATTGTGTCGATCCGCTCTGACTCGTCCTTGATGGCATCGTATGTTTCCCGTCTGTGTAATCCAAGCTCGATGCAGAGGCGAGCTGTCAAGCCAATGAGCCGCCACGATGTGCCTTCGTTGTCGCGGTGAAACTCGTACATAGCCTGTGAGAAGTTAGAAATCCGCAAGATGCAATTCAGCAGCTGACACTTACTGTCATGGTCAGCATGCGAAGCGCCTTGACGCCGACCGCGCCAAGCAGCATCGTGTCAATAGCAGGTTGCACGTATTCGAACAGTCGCTGCCCGAGCTCGCTGCGCCCGCCAGCCTCAGTCGTCAACGCAGTAGCCAGAACCAGCTTCAGAATATTTGTCTCCTCGTCATCAATAGCATCAGCGCCAGGCAGACCTTGTTGCATGAGCCCTGCACGACGCGCAGCCTCCATGAACCTGTACAGCTTGGAAGCGTACTCCACGATTTTGTTGATGTCAAGCACAGGATACATGAGTCCCATCTCATCCTCGTATACTCGACATAACCTGATCGCCTCCTCTTGGGGTATGCTCCATATAGGGTCTTTATCCGCGTGTATGGTTTGGCATATTTGGCCAGCTCTCGGTATGGGGCTGCGCTGAGGTGTCCCTTCTGCCGTCCCAGTGCCTGCTTCGCCGCTTCCACTGACATCTTCTTCGCCTTGACCTGCTATTCCCATTGATTCAAGACTAGTCTTCGCAACTCCCAGGTTGAAAGCTACACTTGTGGGCCCTTTATATCTGTTCTGAGATTGGCTCGAAGCTCTTGGTCGGTGGAAGTGGCTAGGCGAGACGGGTCCTCCAGGCGATGCTTGCGTTGCAGTAAGAGACGCTCGTGGAGCGGGATATTGCTGTAGCGAAGGGTCGATCGGTGTGCCGGCTGGATGTGTTGTAGGTGCGAGCTGCCCGCTCACATGTGCCCGGAGCTGATTGAGCTGCTCATATAACGAGTTCATTTGCTCCTGCAGCAACGAAATATGCCCGGACATCTCCTTGTATTCCTGCGATTCTTTGAAGCCATTGCAGCAGTTGGGCGCATACACACACTCGAGGTTCAAGTTGCCGCATCGCTGGCATGGGGTCTGCCCATTGCACTTGATCTTGCGCCGCTTACATTCATTGCTGCGACCAGTCAGCCAAGTCGTCGCGTCGAAGTCCGCAGTCTTCCGCCAGATCGATGTAGCCGCGAAACTACACATGCATTGGACCGGACGTACCATGCGATGGAGACATAGCGATTCCTGCGAGCTCGCGGCTGCCCGCCTTGATCCTCGGCCTTGCGCTTCGTGCCGTTGGTGCTGCTACTCGCGTTCTGCTCGTCTTGCTGCTGCTGTTGTGCCAATGACGCGATAGCCTGCACGTCCAGTGCCGAATTCAAAGACATGTCGCGATCCACATGAGAGCGCAAATGTTCCGCTCGGTCGGTGCATGGAGCGGAACAACGAGCGAGGAGGAGAAGGTAATGGGGTGGGGTCGGCTGGACGTAGACTCTTGGCATTGTCGCATTCACTTTGCTCGCGGGGAACACACATGAGACAGAGATAGAGACTGGAAAGCAGGACATATTTCGCTTTCAATATGCCTTTGACGCGAGAAGGCGCATCAGCTATGCAATGCTACGTGCGCGTCCCTCGCTACATCTTCGCTCTGGCTTGCATTTCGCAAGCTGATCGCAGTGTTGTATTGCAGCCCAGCCTCAGCACTGTACAGAGTCCTTCATAGCTGCTCTGCTGCTTGGCACAAGGGCACAGGACAAGGGCTGCTAGCCCATTATCCTCGCTCTGTGGCCGCTTCGGCACTCTCGCCGCCTGCGCTTGATGGGACGGTTGGAGCGCAGCTCCCCTTGTTACTGCACGATCCGAGGAATGAGTTTCTTCATCTCACATGCTTCACGATCCTGCTGGATGGTCACTTCAGGCCCCAGCTGCTGCTTGCCCCGGCTGCTGCCCACCCGCAAGCACCTTTTGTCGCAGGACCTCCTCCACTACACGCAGGTTGTTTGCCTTGCTGTTCACAATGTTCTCCAGTTCCTTGATGTTCTTTCCAAGCTCTTCAATCTTGCCTTCGTAGAACTTTTGCGCGCTTGCGACATCTTTTTCGACGTAAAAGCCAGTTCCTACATCGACCAGCACTTTTTCGGTGTCGGCCAGGGTTCCAGGTACGTAGAGAGAGGAGGTCAGAGGCACAAGGAGCGGCTTCCCTGGATAAAGAGTCAGTCATTGCGCACTGTCGAGGTCCGCTGCAAGTATCGGATGGCCAGAGGGAGGAATGCCAGGGCAGCGTGAACTTGGAGCCATACCTTCAGCGCTGCTTGCCACGCCATTCTTGATGCTGACTATACAGTCGCGGAACTTTTGCTGGGCAGTGCGCAGGTTCTGATATGAATTGGTCAAGTGTTGGACCTCATCGTCGAGTTGTTTCTTGACTTGAGAGAGCTGTTGCGCAGACAGCTGTGCCAGATCGACTGCGCTCACATCAGACCGGAAAATATTGACAGATTCATAAAGATCCGACTCTTACTCTGCTGTCCTTGCCCCGCCATTGGAATATTGTCTCGGTCGCTTCAGGTCGATGCTATGGCGAGGCTTGTCGCGGAAGAGCAACACTAGCGGATTTTCGAAGCGCCGATCATCGGAGACGCGAGACGCGATGTCAGTTCAGGAACAGCAACAGCAACAGCAACAGGCACCTCTGCTGGTTGGACGCGGGTACAGTCGCCATTTCTCGCCAACCAGCATTCACGTCGCGTTCGTCTCACGTCCTGATGGTTGCCTTGTAACGCGGCAAGGCAGACGTGCTGCGTGCATGGTAAGCAGCAGAGCTGATTGTCCAAAAGTCGAGGAGGGGTAATGAAGACGTGCATGCCACCGGTGAAAGTGCGACACGGCGGGACTGCGACCCCACGTTGAGCGTCTCTATCGCCACGAGCATCTGCGCTCTCCTATGCTCGACTGTTGGCGACGGCGGTAACATGGAACCATGCGAATCAACAACACGCGCCGTCTGCCTGCTCTGGACGCCCCACGCCCTCGATCAAATTTCACTATTCAGGAAGGGCGATGGTCAGAAGCAGTAGCCCGACGCCCTACGCGGGACAGCTGCACAAGTGTTGACCGGAATACACGGCGCTCTAAGCTGAATCCGAACACCGCATTCGCACAGCCGCCAGCTGCGCCGACTTGCGGCCTCAGGATTGTGGATGCGCAGGTCACCAAGTACCAGCCAGCCCTGTCCGGGCGCGTTGCAAGTTCGTCCACCGCGACGAAGAAGACTGCTTTGTTGCGCCATGCGATGCGCTGGAGAGATGCGAAAAGCTGTGCCGGAATGCGCACGCATCTGAGCATTCCGTGAGCCCATTTTCAGCATGCAGCGCGCGGGCGCAGGTGAAGTGGAGATTCGTCTTGTGGTTAGAGTTGCTGCAGCGTGCCCGGGCCGCGAGGTGAATTTGCGGCGAGCGCAGCTGCCTGTGACTCACCGCGAGAGGCAGCCGCTTGGCAGCGCGCGCTGGCACCTTGAAGTACGCCCGACTTCCCCACCAATTTCTGCCTTTCTTCCTCACCTTCCAGCCATACCACACACCACAACAGACGCATCCATTTCCAAAATGGCTGCCTCTGCTTAGACCCCCGTCCGTCACCATACTCGGCCAGTCCATTTACCACTTCAACTCCACTCTCGAAGCGTCCTCGGACCTTCACAATAGCGCCCGCTGTCTCCTCGACACCAGCTCTGTGAACACCTACCCAAAGCCCACCACGGCTTCACAACAGCAAACATGGCCTCCCACACCACTGTCTGCACGGCAAACGCCACCAACTCCCCAGTTCTCGCAAGACTTCCAGCTGTTCGATCATCCGATCCCGGCGACCTCTCGACGCGCTCCATCTCGCGATCCGACGCAGCTTCCTTCGTTTAACACTGCCTACCCAGGCGGCCCTCAGCCGAAAGGAAACTACTTAATCGCCCAAAGAGACACCCGCACGACTCGTCCACCTGTACCGCTCTTCCACGCAAACTCGACTGGCCATCTCGGCAATCAAGCCAACATTCAGGACACTCAGCACCAACAACCACAAACAGACATCACTTCCTTCATGATGGGAGGCGGAGGTAATTCAGCACCGCTCGATCTCTCGACTGCATCTGATCTAATCATGGACTCAGAAATCAACGTCGCGTATAGCGGCACTTTTGGCGATCTCCACGCTGGTGGAGACGCCGAGCTCTTCGGCTTCGACAGCTTCGGCGACGACTTCGAGTTGATGGGTTCCAGCACGAACAGCTTCACAGCTGTCAACTCCGACGCTGCTCCCGGAACCATCTCTCCGAAAGACTTGTTCGCAGACTCTGTGCCGCCATCAGCATCTTTTACCAACCTGACTACCCCTGGATCGACTTTCCTTGATACACCGGATGACTACCAAACATCACCACTTTTTGTCGACCAGATGGCCAACGACAAGTCTTGGTTCTCTTTGTTCCCAGAGGAAGACAACAAGCCCGCGCCTGTTGCTCCTTCCATGGAACGAACTTCTTCCAACACTATCATTGTCCACCCTGGTGGCGAAGGCAACGCTCGCAAGCGAAGCTCGACCCAAGCATCACCGACACCTTTCAGCCCTGCGCCAAAGATGTCCGACGTTGCTGGTGTCTCTGCTCGCAAGCGTGACAGGCCTCTTCCACCAATTCTCGTCGACGAAAATGACACTGTCGCACTGAAGCGTGCGAGGAACACAGCGGCGGCTCGTAAGTCGCGAGCCAAGAAGGTCCAGGAGCGAGACGAACTTGAAACGACCATTGCTCAACTTCAAGAACAAGTTCGCTTCTGGAAGCAGAAGGCGGTTGATCTTGGTGCCGACGCCGAGGAAGCACCATGATCACCACTTCTTGCACTTGCAACTACTCACTATGGAGAAGGCTGGCGCTGCTAAGGCAGGCGCTGGTGGGGGAGGACTTTCTTTCTGTTTATTAGTATGAGCGCCATGTGGCGGCTCTGGATTCTTTGCTCTTTCTTTCGACCTTGGCTTCTCCTCTTCGGATGATGACGGTCGCGTGCGGTTCTGCGTTATGGATTTGCCTTCTGATGTCTCCTACCTGCTTGGGTAGTTGATTGACTCGGGGCTTTCTCTTCCTTGTGTTACAGATTGTCACTAGCTCTCAGTGCTGTAGTACCAAAAGTTGTTTCTGCTTATGACTATGACTACTTCTCATCATCTCACCTTCCCTACAATGATCCATGAATGCTGATGCTTCCAACACGCGCAAATGGCTTCGACATACCGAGCATTTCCAGCCCTAGTGGCACACAAACCCCTGATCTGGCAGAAGCACAGCATTCCGAAACCGATTCTCTGGCGTGCAACGCCAGCAGAATCAGCGGCGTCTGCAAGCCGAGCGCCTTTCAAAGCTTTCGGTCAACAGGGAAGCACAGCATGTCGGAGCAGGTTCTCTGGCTATCAAGGCCAACAAGATCTGTGGCGTCCGTAGGCCGAAGGCCTTTCAAAAGCTTTCGACCAGCAAGAAGCAAAAATGCTAAGCGGCAGAAATATGAATTATACACTGTCACTCAATCCTCGGAGAAGGACTGCTGTGACTGTGTCTCGAGAATTATGGACCGAAGCAGATCTGGAGCGTTTTCATGTCGAATGCCTCTCAATAATTTTCGATCAGCGGAAAAGTACCATCGTTGGAAGCAAAACTGATTATCGCGACATGGATCTCTGATTTTGTGCGGTGGCATAAATCTGGAGCGTCGATACACTGGATGTCTTGAAAGCATTGTGACTAGCGGAGATGTGTCATGAGGATGTATGAAAACACGGATACATTTCACTTGCAACTCGCAGAAACACTGGTCGTGTCTCTGACTTGTCTGTGTGATACTGATCTGGAGTCTAGCCATACCAAATGCCTTGAGAATCTTTCGAGCAGCAGAATTTTGGGTCGATTTTATTCATACTTACATTTGTTGAAGCTGTAGTACCCACAGTAGCAAGTCCACTAACACGTGCAATTCCGACTCCCTTGCCAATCCAGTGTGCAGATTCGTCAGTGTTTTGTAAATTCTGATTTTTTTTGTGCTGAACAGATCTGGAGCGTCTGCATACTGGATGGCTTTCATGTTTTTTGGTCAGCAGAGATAATTGAGAAAAAAGGCAGAAATATGGTCATATTCACCTGGCTTCGCAGGAGTGCTACTTTTACAAGGCAGGATCTCTGGTCTACTATCTCTTGCAAATCGTGAGGGTTTGCACGCTGGATGCCTCGAAAGTAATTCGACGAGCGGAGAGATATCGTGAGAAACAACAAATACGAATAAACTCACCTGCAAAATTAGCCACATTTCACGGAGTCAGCAGTGGAATCACACAACACGACGCATTCTCTGGAAAGACAAGGAAACATAAACATCACCCCAAAACCACCTTCATTGCCACAGCTACTTACTCCTCAGCGGAGAGGTCGACCAGGCGAGCTCTGGCCACGAAAGCCAAGCTCGCCACGGCCACCACCTCCTCCTCTTCCTCCTCCTCCTCCCCCTCTCCGCCAACCGGTCCAGCGCCGCTCCCCTCCATCTCCCCGCCCGAAGGCATAGTGATGAGTGATGGGAAAGAAGGGAGCGGCAGGACCGGAGCTTCTCTCTCCGTCGTGCGCTCAAAAATTTCTCTGATATTGATTGTCAGCGGCTTTGTACTCAGGAGAGATCCAGAGAAACTTGCTCATTCGCTGCAACGCGAACGAGGGGACTTCCCTCGCCGCTTGGTGGTGTGGCGGTGGTGGTGCCGGATGCTCTCTTGTCGTCGCTCTGCACTTCTTCTTGTGGTGGTTGCAACGTAGAAGAAGCTGTGGATGCGCGGAACGCGCGACTCTTGCGGAAGCTGAAAGCTCTTTTGATCATTGAGGCCGTTCTGCTTGGTGTTTTCTTCACTTCTTCTTCTTCTTCTTTCTCCTCACTTACTTGTCCTACTCCTCCTTCACTTTCTCCTCCCTCACTTGCATCTTCTTCTTCTTCTTCGATATTTGTACCCTCCACACGCAAACTCTCAGTCCCGTTCTCTCCTTCCTTGTCCTCTCCAATAATATACTTGTCCATCCAAGCGCTCAAACGGCTCACAGGCCGGGACTCTCCTCCTGCACCTCCACGTGATGAAGCGTATGATAGACGCCGCAAATTGCTCAGACGTGAGGGTGCGCGTGCCAGTTCGCGCCCGCCTTTCTTGATGCCTGCCGCTGCCTTTTTGATCATTTGCTTACCTTTCGAGATTTCTTCTGGGTTGGGCTCGATCCAGCGCTGACTGGGATTTGCAATGTTGATGGCGGCTCTGCTCATCGCGCCGGCGCCGTAGTGGAAAGCCATGGCAGTGATTGAGAAGTGAGTAGATCGGCTGTGCTTGAGGCTGTGCTTCTGCGTGTGCTTGCGGTGAGAGTGGAAGTCGCTGGGTTGCGGCTGCCAATGGGTGACGAGTGACTGAGCAGTGACTGAATCGCTGTGCTTGAGATTGAGTGCTTGTGTGTGTGTGCAGTGATAGTCGTAGCGGGTGAATAGCTGCTGCTGGTGGGCGAAAGTGAAGAAGTCAACGAAGCCGAGCGGTAGACGAGAGAAGGTCAGGTCGTGCGGTATGTCGTGAGCAAAGAGTGTTTCGAAAGGTGTGCTTGACGAAACGAGAGGCCAGCAGTTGATGGGTTTGCAAACGACCGCACGCGCGCGCGGCTGTACCTTAGATGCAGCATTTTCAACGGCCGTCCACACATTTTGATATGTGCTCTGCTCGACTCCGGAAGCGGGACCTCTCCATGAGCGCGAGGAGTGCTTCGAGTGCCGCCGTATTCCGCATCGTATCTCGCGCGGCAATATTGAATTACTTTGTGATGTTCTTGCAGCTTCGAGCTGTGTCTGTTGCCGAAACTTTGTTGATGCCAAGCCGCAGCTGGAAGTGAAGTGAAGCCTGTGCGGGCTGAAACACTAGCGCAATTTTGCTTTCAGTTGCACTGCCCGCCCAACTTACATTGACCGAATAGCTCGCTCTTCTTTCAGTGAATGACAACATTCTGCCATGATGTTGTGATATTGCCTGTACTCCATACGATTGCTTAGCAAACAGATCAGCAAGAACTAATCCAATCTGATCTCTAGATCCAGTCAGATGGAGGAAGAACTCACCAAGCCCGCCACGAGCGACCCGAAAATGTCTTCTGACGGCATCTGCCATCTTCTCAACCTACCACCGGAGCTCCGCAACAGGATATATGAGCTTGTCATTCCCTGCGATGCGACTCTCAAAATCAAAAGCGGAAATCAGTGCCAACCAGGAATCACACGCGCCAACCGCCAGCTACGCAACGAAACTCTCCAGATGTTCTACGGTCACGATATCGTTCAATTCGACTTGAAGCACGAGTACCAGGCAGCGCGATGCTGGATCAGAACGCCGACACGGGCTGGCAAACACAATGCGACCAAGCAACTTCGCTTCGTAGGCTACTGTACGTGGTGACCTTGGATCCATTCTCTGGGACTAACTGACTCCTGATTCACCAGTGCCAGTCACGATCGTGCTCCAATTGGCCGAAGACAAGAGAACTTGGAGTATAGGTGTCATTCGAAGCGCTGCCTGTACAGATCCCACGGATCTGGGCTTAAGTGGCAATACGAAAGGGCTGGCAGATGACTTCTATGCGGTCTTGCATCGCAATGGAGGAGAACTCAACGAGACAGCGCTTCTGGTACTCATCAGCAGGTGGAGGTAATTCATCGATGACCGAAGTGAAGATTGGACAATGTGCTGAATTTCGAGGATTGACGAAACTCTTGGGAAGGTGGAGCGTGGCAGATTGAGCAAGCTGTGATTGCTAATCGGCTTCATCGCGTCTATCGCTGCATATCGACATAATTCAGACTTCACATGGGTCGTGTACTTTTTATACGAGCTGCTTGACCTGATAGCCAGTAGATTAGCCCAACGCTCCCCGTCCGAAGGAAGGACGAGAGGGATCTTTCACCTCGAAGAAACGCTTGAGCCACCAGACTTGAAAGACGCCCTCGCCGACGAGAACGCCGAGTTGGAGCAGACTCCACCACTTGACACGAGCGTTGGTGCTCTCGGCTGTGTTGCGATGTGTTCGCTCGCGGACCACGATGTATCCCTGTTCGTCCTTGACCTGAGCCATCAGCTCGGACATTGCGCGTACTCGGTATCGTTAGCGATGTATGCAACAGGCAGTATCCTGTGTATTCAACACACCTTCTTTCTCCAGTGGATCTTGTGGTGCCTCGCTCTCGGGCACATAGACAATTCCGTGCACGTTGAAGCTGACTTCTTTTGTATTCGCTGACCAATTCTCGTTGCTGAAGCAGTAAGTGTATCGCCCATCTTCTTTTGCCTCGAAGGAGTGGTCTCCGGCGCTGACGGTTCGTTGGTGGACGAGGAATGAATTGCTCGGTGCTTGGATCTATCGCAGAGCGTCCGAGTCAGTATAAATTCCGCCCATGCATGCATCCCGTTCTGAGCGTTGCTCCTCTTTCTCAACGCACCCAAAAATCGATATCCAGGTTTCCACTTCCTCCAAATTCTCTATCGCCGACCTGGAACGTGACGGTCATGCGATCGTCCTTGTGGAGGTTCTCGTGGAAGCACTCTCGGGAGTGGGCCCGCAGCTGAATGTTGTGCGCATTGCTAAAAGCGAACAGCGACAGCACTGAAACCAGAATGCTGAAAAGGAACGCCATCGTGGTGGCCGGTGAAGCTGGATCGTAACAGAATCGAAGGTGCAATGTGCAGCGTGGTCGTGGGGATAGAACAAACGTGTTCGTGCAAGACCCCTGGTCTCCTGCTGCTTCCCAGTCCAATCGTGGTGGAGATCTCGTGAATCTGGTGTCTTGGCAAGGGTTCACATTTCACTTCACTTCTCCTTTCACGTGTCCACAACCTCTCCCTCGCTCTGGCTTGGCTTGCGGTCAGCGTTGTGCTACAGTGAGGCTCATGCAGAAGATCTTGATACACACAGGCTGGACATGCAGACGAGATGAGAAGCAGTGCATAGATTCGAGATCAGCTCACGTGGCAGGTGTCGACCCTCAGCCTTCGACGCCGAAAAGACGGAATGGAACTCAAGGCATCAGGTGGCAATACAGACGCAAATTGGGCACAACTGTTCAAGCTTCACGTTCAAAGATGCGAATCAAGTTGCAAAGCTCCGTCTGGCCCTGCAATAGACACCATACGGCAGGATACGCGCGCCATCGTCTCTCTCCGAAGAGCGGCGCTTCAAGACTGGACCTGGCATCTACAAAACCCATAGTCTACAGCTCATGAATGCGATGAGAATCGATACACAGCAGGCAGTAAAGGATGTCTTTGCGAAACACGATGCAAGACGCCAAGTCAAGGATCGGCCCATCAATGCAGCTTCTGAACTAGAACAATGCTTAGGTCCTCCTGATCGCATCTCTGACATAGCCTACGCTCTTCAGTTGATGTTTGAACGAGTCGCCTGGCAGTCTAAGACTTCTCCTCTAAGCAAACTTGTCCTGCTTTTCTGATCGGCATTTTGTGTAGCGCAAGCAGTATGAGTTCTTGCTATACTGCTTCTCAAACTGACTATACACCTCTCTTGTACCTTGGCGCAGGAGATGCCAGCAGCTGCAGCTTCGCTGAACGGCACGAACGTTGCCATGACGCCCGCTGCGCTCCACGCCAACATCACAGCTTCGAGATTGAATTCCACCACTTGCCGCATCGGCAGCAATCATTCTGCCTGCTCATTCACTTATCGAAAGACTCTCACAAAGAACCACACGTACAGCTACCCATCATGGGTCGTCTCTCGACCTCTCTGGCGGCGAAAGCGACGCATGCAAACAATCTGCCTGTGCAGCTGCCCAATATCTCGGCACTCGACCTGCTCCTGCCAAAAGGCGTCGCCAAATCCAATTCTAGCAGAAAGAGCCAGGTCAGTCCCGAACCTCACTTCACATTGATCCTTCTCGCGTTCTCCTTTCGCTAGTCGCCTCATTCATGGTGCTGTTGAAAAGCACTTCGCGCTCAGACACCTTCGCATCACCGCGTCCACTTCACCACCCTTTCCTCCCGCCTCTTTCCATTTCACCTCCTTGATCACATCCCTTCGAGTCTCCTTGAACAACATGTCTTTCACGCTATTCCCCTACCGCGCGGTGGCGGCGCCGAAAATGTATTTGGTTGATTCTGACACTGGTCAGCCGCTCGACAGATCCATGGGCAACTTGCAACTCTCTTCTGCTTCAACCGTCGCAGATGCGGAAATCAGGCGCGACCGGCGTGGAAAGCTCGTAATGGTGCGCCACAAGGGTTCGAGTATTATCAACGGAGGTGGAAGAGTTGCTGGAACCGATGTCATCCTATTTGAGGACCTCAAAAAGAGCATCGATAAGATGAACGAACAAGAAAACGGCGAAGAAAAGAAGAGCGTCAAGGAGGATGACAAGTCAAAGGAAGACAAGAAAGGTTCGAAAGAAGACAAGCCTTCGAGCGATCAAAAGAAGGGCGGCAAAGATGATGCTCAGAAAGCCGGAGACAAATCTGGCACCAGCTTCACTCCTGAAGAGGATGCAAAGTTGAGAGAGCTGAAAGCATCGACTGGCAAGGGCGGCACTAAATCGAATAAGGATATCGCAGAGGAAATGGGAAAGGAAATCAGTTCCGTGAAGGCGCGCTGGAAGGAGCTCCAAGAGGCAGATAAAGCCGCCGGAGGAGAGTCGAACGACAAGAAGGACAACGAGAATAAGTCGCAGGAGCAGAAGAAAGGCGAGGGTAAGGGCAAAGACAAGGGTAATCAAGGAGCGAAAGACAATGAAGATGCTGGCAAGAACAACAACAATGGTGGAGGTCAACAGAAACTTGACAAATTCGTCTTCACAGAGGACGAGGACAGAGAGCTACGAGACCATATGCAAGCTGGATCTACATTCAAGATCATCGCAAGAGCGCTCAAGAAGCCACAAGATGCGTGCAAGAAGCGTTGGGATGAGATCGGTGGCGATGCTGCAAAAGAGGAGCCCAAGAAAGATGAACCGCCGAAGCAGGAGAAGACTCCGAATGCAAGTGAGAAGAAAGACAACGCTGAGAAAGAGCATACAAAACAGGAAACCGCCAAGAAGCCAGCCAGCGTCGTCAAGAAGCCCTCTTCTAGGGCTGGCTCTGTGGCAGGAAGTGGCCGAAGCACTCGGTCGTCAGTCAAGTTCAGCATTCGCGAGTGGCGAGCCCTCCAAGAGGACGACTTCTTCTCCTTCGATGAGCTGCAACTGCTATGCCAACTGATAGGCAAGCATGGCGAGGCGAGCTGGTTGGGCATTGCGAGCGCATTTCATGATAAGACGGGCAGGAGAGTGCATCTGGACGACATCAGAGAGAAATTTGAAGGTATCGCAAAGAGCGGCCTATGAGTAACTCTGCACTTGTGGCGATAAGGCGATGAAGCTTGACACTTGCAGCCTACGACACTCAGCCAGAGTGAAGTGATGCAAGAAGAGACTCACCGGTTCTATCAAAGTGCAGATGCAAATACAGCAGCCTGATTGGACCATGGAAATTCCTGGCTGAGAATTAGACACAACCGATGCAGCTGCTCGGTAATCCTTTGGTAAGCAGCGTGGGGAAGCCACAACAAGGTAGCTGCGAACAATTGGCATATGCGAGCACATGTTCGTCTATCGGAGTTCTAAAATAGTATCTATTCGAGCAACAGAGCACAGCCTACGGCGAATGAACATGGCCCGATTGCAACTTACCTTAGCGGATCAAGCGCACGTGCTGTTGGCACACAGATACTGCGATCCTGCAGCTGAGATGTGACGCCCTCGCTAGGCATTCAGCTGACAGATGCGGCACAGAATGCAATATAATGCAAAGCGATGCCTGTCCTCTCAGAGCGCCACATTAATCTCTTCCTCTCAACATGCCTTTGACAAGTGATGCCCACACGCTCGACGTTGCGAACAAGCTCGTGAGCGTACTTCGTGAAAGTGCTGGTACTCCAAAAGCATTTCGTCCAGGCAAGTCCACCCAATTTTAGTCCCAAATAATGTAATTGAATTTCGACTGACACGCTGCAGCTCATGCCAAAGGACATCTCGTAAAAGGCACATTCAAGCCAACTACCGAAGCAGCATCGCTCTCAAAAGCACCACACTTTAACAATGCCTCGACACCATTTCTCATGCGATTTTCCGTCGGAACCGGCCTTCCAACAATCTCAGACAAAGATCCCAAAGCCAGTCCTCGCGGTCTAGCAATTCGCTTCCTGCTCAGTGAAGATGGACATCAACATACAGATATCATCGGACACTCCACTCCAAACTTCCCAGTAGCATCCGGTGAAGGATTCCTATCACTGATGCACGCATCCAAGAACGGAGTGTTTGAAGAATTTCTGAAAGGCAGTCCTGCCGCTGATGCCTTTTTCAATGTCCCTATACCTTATCCGGAGAGTTTCTTGACAGATAAGTTTTTCATGGTTAATGCATTCAAGTTTGTGAATAAGGAAGGACAGGAGAAGTTTGGGAGGTATCGCGTGGTGCCGAATGAGTATGTTACGCTTTCGGAGGAGGAATTGAAGGAGAAATCTGATTCGTATCTGTTTGAGGAATTGGAAGAGAGGCTTGGGAAGGGATCTGTGACGCTGAAGCTTGTGGTTCAGGTTGCGGAAGAGGGCGATGTTACTGACGATGCGACTATGAGGTGGCCAGAAAGCAGAGAACTTGTGGAGCTGGGGAGTTTTGCGCTAGAGACTTATGTGAAGACGGATGAGAGTCTCAAGGAGCAGCAGAAGATCATTTTTGATCCTATTCCACGGGTCGAGGGTATCGAGCCTTCGGCGGACCCGATTTTGGAGATGCGGGCGACGGTGTATCTGATTTCTGGTCGGATTAGACGGGAGGCGCAAAAGGAGATGAGTAAGTAGATGTAATGTTAGACTCGTTCCCTTCGTTCGTCGGTGATTTCTGTGTCAGCTTCTGCTCGTGGGAAATTCCGTGACGTCGTTGTGGCTGGCTTCGTGTCCGCATGCCAGGATTGTCATATCCGTCCATGCATGGCCTCCGCCGACCAATGTTGCACACTCCATCTCGTTCAATCTGCGTCAGCGAATGTTAGCGGCCTGCTTCGGCACGGATGCGAGCTTGCAGTCGAGCAGACGGACGGAGAGGCTGTGCAGAAACGGGATCCACCTTCGCGTCTCAGCTCTCCAGTTACTTTGACAGCTCGCCCACGCGACGTGTCATGGCAGCGATTCCGTCACCATGTCATCCGAGTGGCGCCTGGGACTGACCCTCTAGAAGTTTTGTGGGATCTCTTGTGCTCTTCTTCTGCAGATGTCGGACAGGTAGACCGCCAGTAGCGGCAAACCACGCAGCATGGCGATGAAATGGCTTCGAGCGGCCAAGCCCAGTGTGCACTCCAGCAAGAGCCTCACGGCGCTGGATGAGCCGCATGCATGTGAGGACTCGCTGCGGAGGAATGGCAGACAAGGCGACTAATGAGCAATAGTGGCAGAGGCGATGAGCCATGCGGCTCTCATCATGAACGATGGTAACAAGCCCACGACGAACTTCGAACGAGCTGTGCTTACGGGAGCTTAGAGGTCGAGAAGGCAGAAGTGGAGCTGAGCAAAGGAACCAGTCCTTTCCACAAGCTGGGAACGGCGACGACATTGTTCTTGCGAGCGACTCTAGGGTTCGAAAAGGAGATCATGGAACAGGTATGAATCTCGACACACGGGAACGAATCGAGGACATTGCGCTGATGAGTTTAACTCCAGGCAGCATTGCGACTTGCAGACGCGGAAGAGGCAGCCAGCGAACACCAAAGACGTGCATTGCGAGATCCTTCGACAGCCCACGAGAGCAAAATCTATCCGCGAGGTTCTGAGTATGCGCTCTGCCATGCCGAGACGCAACTCATGGCGGCCGTGGTTGCAGTACTGAACGAGAGCTTGACAGAGTCTCTAAGAGGGTTCTACAGATTGCGAAAGGCGTTCACCACACTTTCTGAAATCATTGAGGCAGAGAATCGATACGTGGAGAGGTATCACTCTGGGTCGACATCATCTTTGTCCAGCGCGAGCGTGGATAAAGCTTCGGAAGCAGAGACATCAGGCACATCATCTGGAGTGTTAACACCTGTGGAAAAGACAGAGGATGAGGACGAGTTTAAAGATGCTGTGGAGAGTGCTTCGGGACAGCCAACACCTATGGAGTATCAGGGGAAGATTGAATATCCTGATGTGGACCGTCTTGATCTGGAGGACAAACCTCAGACACTGGAGAATGACATCGCTGGCAACGACACTGGGACAGCCAATGGTGCAGCCGGTGACGGGCCACCAGCATATGCATCGTCCAGCTCAAAACGGCAGCTCGATGCTGAGGTCGACGGTTTCAATTTCAGAGCCATCACGGATGATCCAATAGATCACTTTATACACTCGGGAGCCGCGATGTGCTTCGGACTACTACAGCTCCTGCTTTCCATGATACCTCCGGCTTTTGGCAAGATTCTTTCGATCTTCTCTTTTCGTGGAGATCGCGAGGCGGGCATGCGCCTGCTATGGAGGGCTACGGCGTTCAAAAATAACATCAATGGTGCCATGGCCGGCCTGGTCCTCCTGCCTTTCCACAATGCAGCCATTGCGCTGTGCGACATTCACAGGAAAGAATCATACCCCAAAGATAGGCTCCATGGTCTTTTGCAGGAGATGCGTACACTCTATCCACGATCTATTATGTGGGTCCTAGAGGAGTCGCGAATGCATGGCGTGGAACGGAACCTGGAAGAAGCAGTGGATATCCTCACTCGCGATGCTAAAACGTCATCTTTGAAGCAGATGGAAGCTCTCCGCGTCTTTGAGACCAGCATGGCTTTGATGTTCCTGCACCGGTACGAGGAATGCGCTGCGGCATTTCAGAAGTGCGTACATCTCAATAACTGGAGTCATGGACTTTACTACTACATTGCTGGTTCCTGTTTCGTGGAGCTGTACAGACAATGTCAGCACACAGATCCGAAGCTTGCGGAGACGTACCGAGATAAGGCCAAGCATCTCCTCGGCCAGGTCGCGAGTAATACGGGCAAGAAAAAGTTCATGGCACGACAATTGCCGTTGGACGTGTACATCAATCGCAAACTTGTTAAGTGGCAGCATCGGGCCAAGACTCGCGACTGCGATCTTATCGATGCAATTGGCGTGTCTCCACTCGAGGAGATGATCTACTTCTGGAACGGCTACAAGCGCATGAGTCCGGCGCACTTGCAAGAGTCCATGGCTCGGCTGGCCTGGTCGCATGACCAACCGACTTGGCCTGGCGAAGCTGTGGACGAGAAAGCCATCTGTGCAGTGTTGCAAGCAACCGTATTGAGAAATCTTGGAAAGACGGAGGAGGCCAGAACGATGCTCGGTGAGCATGTATTCTGTTACGAGCCGCACCAGATCACTGCATGCGATCAAGCGGACAATTGGCCTTTGCCTGTAGCACACTATGAGCTCTCCGTCTGCCACTGGAACGAGGCGGGAGGTCAAGACGGCGATGTTGCGAAGCTCAAGCTGTGCAGCGACGAGCTTGCGAAGGTGGAAAGATGGGGAAGCTTTGAGCTTGATGCGAGAGTCGGATTGAAGCTGACCACCGCCCGACAGACATTGACGCAGACTGGCATCAATTGAGCCACTGTTCAATTGCTGCATTTATATAAACATAGACACGTGCATAGCAGTCAAGCAGGAGCTGTTTTCTCCAGCCCATGTCCGCGTCGGCATTAGCACGTCCGATCAAACGTCACCTCCGGCTCTCCTCATCGCCAACTTCCCAGTTTACGATCGCCTGGATCTGGAGCTAAAAAGAGCCAATGCCCGTGGGGAGCTGGATCCGACTACCCAGTGTTCATCTTGGGCTTGATTTATATTAGAAAGAGGATTGCATCTGCACCCCAGGTTGTGTAACAAATATATCGGCAACACATGCCACCACCACAGCTGCGGCGGCACGACATTGGCGAACTGACACTATCACTAGTGCGACCAGCCTTATGTCTGGAACCACCAAGGGATCCCTGACCTGCGTGCTGTGGCTTCCGATCGTGGTGCCAGTATGTGTGACGCGGATACTTTAGAGAAGACCCAGGCTTCATCAGATGGCGAGCATGCTGCGAGGACTATCACACCAAGATTACGCCGCATCTCTGGCTCGGAGAATATGTCTGGCAGTCTCAGAGTGGTTAATGTATCTCCGGACCAGAACAACAGAGAACGACACGAGGACGAACCGCCGTTCAGCTCACCAATTGGTATGCCATCTGAGAATGCAACTCTTCGTTCGTCAGAACTTTCCGTTATCCGTGGGAAAGTGTGCTGATGTCCTGGATAGCTGGGCCGAGATCACCGAGTGTGTTCGATATACCTGAGGAGCCACACGATGAGCTCTACACTAATAGCACAGAAGTGGCCGATAGGAGAGACTCAACCGAAGAGCGGGACTCGTACAACTTGAAGCCTCCGCCTCCCGTTCGGCCTCACCAGCTCAACAATGAGCTCGAAGCCTTGTCAGAACGATTCTTTTCTGCCCACCATCTGGACCTGATCCTCAAGGACTACGCCCTCACTGTGCGATTCAAGCAATTTCTGAAGACTTACAGACCTGCATATATCGATGTCTTGAAGGACTACATCGAAGCAAAGAAAGCAATCGCAGCAATCGAATATGCAAATGCTGTGGCGAATCGCTTACGATCACCAGCGACCTACTCACCTCTCCGGACAGCTCGACTAGACGAACGATTCGAAACGCAGACAAAGCAAAAAGAACAGACCTTGGTCGAAGAAGCCTTGCCAGCTTACCTTACCCACCGTCTGGTATGTCTCGTCACAGACACGCTGGCCAAAGAGATCACCGGAAACAGCGCCCCAATCATGCACGAGCTGATACCATCTCTGGCTGAAGTCTACTGCATTTCAGATCCCAGTGTACAGGACAACCCGCTCGTTTATGCTTCAGAAGAATTCTATAATATCACTCAGTATACCAAAGAATTCGCCATCGGCCGCAATTGCAGATTTCTCCAAGGACCCAAATCCTCAGACACAACAGTCGCAAGACTCATACAAGCTTTGACGAAAGGGGAAGAATGTACCGAGATGATTTTGAATTACAAGAGGGACGGTACGCCATTCATGAACCTCCTTATGATCGCCCCTCTATACGATAATAAAGGCGCCGTACGATACTTCCTAGGCTGTCAGATCGACGTCTCATCACTCATCGAAAATGGCAGAGGCGTAGAATCTTTCGCTCAACTCCTCGCTCAATACAGAACAGAAGCCTTGAATGGAAGTTTCTCAGCAGCACAGAAAAGTGCAAGACGGGATCCGATAGCAATCCTAAGCGACTGGGGTCAACTCCTCACAGAAGAAGAAGCCCAAGTCATAAAAAACAGAGCACAACAAAAAACCAGAAGTAGTAGAATCCCATCCGAAACTGGAACGGGCTCAATGACATCCTCCTCCAAAATCCTCCTAAACCGCACCGGCTCGAAATCCAGCCGTATCATTCTCGGAATGGAAGATTCTCCTACCGCTACGGAACGTCAACTCTGGCCAGCATCAAACCTCGGCCCCTCCGGCCGCCTCCCCGGCGTCTACCAAAGCTACCTCCTCATTCGCCCTTATCCCTCCCTACGCATAACTTTCACATCCCCCTCTTTACGAATCCCCGGCCTAATCCAAACGAAATTCCTCGATCGAATCGGCGGACCAGTTTCAGTTCGAGAAGGGCTTCTGGATGCTTTGACGCGAGGTACAGGAGTTACTGCGAAAGTCAATTGGCTTACTTCAACGAATTCCAATTCCAATTCTAGTGCAGAACTGGAAAGTGGAAAAACACGTTGGTTGCATTGTACTCCGCTTTTGGGATCGGATGATCGTGTGGGTGTTTGGATGGTGGTTGTTTGCGAGGATGAGTCGGCGGCGGGTTTGATGACGGGGAGGTTGAGTCGAGCTGGGTCGGCGGATACGAGAGGAGGAGGAGGTGGTGGTGGTGGCGCGCAGGATTTTACGAGTAGTAAGCTGTATGCGGACTATCTGAAGCGAGAAGGTCGAGAGAGCAGACCGATGACGGCGCGTACAAATGAGATGAAGGGTAGTTTTGCGGCGCCGGATGATGGCGACGACGGGATTGGATCTCTCGATCATCATTTTCGAGACTTTTGATATAATGTAGTCGCAAATCTGTGGCGACGAGATGATAAGGCAAGAAATTCACGAGCACCGTAGTTGCTCAATACGGCAAATCATGAGGCGACTCCTCCATATACCCCTCGGCCTCGGACATCCTCACCATATGAGCTTGAAGATGAAGAACCACACGTATACCACTGGGGTCAGCAAAGTAGTGACCCAAGGCCCTAGCTCTCCTCTGATCGCACGGAGGATATATCGTTCAATGCCTCCTCGTGGCGCACCAGGCGTGAAGAACATCGCAACCATCATATCGTATGTCAATTGCTGTGTCTCAGTCGCTCGACTGAACATATCTCTCTCGAATGCATCGACTTTACGATCAAGCTCCTGACTCGAATGAGACGCCTTGATTGCTGAGGCGAGCTTCATGGCGTCTTGGAGGGCGAGATTGACGCCTTCACCCGCAAATGGTGTCTGCAGACTCGTCAGTTGGACAGTGTAGGAAAAGTGGATGTAGTGACTTCACCATTAAATGCGCTGCGTCTCCGATCAGCGTCACGCCGGATCGATGTTTCCAGTTGTGGCCAATTGGCAGCATGTACAGATCTCGAGGCTGTACTACTCCGTCGGCGGCTTGGGTGAGGGCCAGAAGGTCAGGATGCCAGCCAGCATATTCTTCCCGGATCGTCTTCTTCACTTCTTCGGGATCGTGGACATCGTAAGCTGACTGCCAATCGCTTGGTCTTACCGCCCAAGTACCAACATTGATGCTACCGTCGCCCATTTGCTGCGCCATGATACT
The DNA here is from genome assembly GCA_013365235.1 of Cercospora sesami. NCBI lineage: Eukaryota > Fungi > Ascomycota > Dothideomycetes > Mycosphaerellales > Mycosphaerellaceae > Cercospora > Cercospora sesami. The sequence goes on from JAASLG010000008.1 coordinate 46,315, forward strand.
TTTGCCGTCAGAGAAGGAGAAGAGATTGCCGCGATTGACCAGTTTGTGTAGATTGGGCACTTGTTGTTCGGCGTTCGAAATGAGAAGCGAATGACCAGCTATCCCGCTGTAGTATGGTTTGGCATCGCTGAGTAGGGGTCTGACTTTAGACCATGCGCCATCTGCTCCAACGACGAGATCGAAGCCACTGGCTGTGCTGCCGTCTGCGAAAGAAAGAGAGTGGTCGCCACTGACTGCGACGAGCTTCTTGTTCCATCGGACTGTGCCTTCAGGCAGGCTATTGAACAGTAATTCTCGTAACTTTGGCCGGTCGATCTCAGGTCGTCCAGTGGTTGAGCCGCCCTTTGATCCTTGCTGCGTGATGTAACAGAGAAGATTCTTGTCCGCGATCTTGAATGCTTCTCCATCATATCTAGCGTACTTCAAGAATTCGTCGAACAGTCCAGCTTCTTTAAGTGCAGCTTGCCCAGTCTTCTCGTGCAGATCTAGAGTGCCTCCTTGCGATCTGAAGTCAATGCTGCTCTCACTTTCGAAGATCGTTACACTGATATCGCTGTCTTTGTGCAGGAGAAGATGTGCTAGCATGCAACCCGCCGGTCCTGTGAGAGCGTGAACAACATCAGCTGCTGTCGAGAAGCTGACCGGGGGAAAATGGTTTTCTCCTGCATACCACTCCCAACAATTGCCACTTTGATCCCCATACTCTGGTGCTTTTAGTATTGCACTGCTTTTGACTGCTTGTCAGACTCGACGCTGTGCTCGCTGGAACAGGCCAATCACGTATGGAATGTAGGAACATTGGAAAGAGTGGTCCGTTTGGCTGTGGCCTACCTTTTGTCCAGTGCATATGCTCCTGTGAAAGCTATACTGCCTCTTAGCGGGCATCCTGCGTGGAAGATCGGTGCGCCATTGATCCTCCTCGGCCGAAAAGCTTCACATCCGCCCGAAGGTGACGGTGTGCTTCGCGCACATGTTCATCTCTCAGTTGCAGATACAACCCAACGTCCTCATGTTCTGACAATGCTATCCTTGGCGGTCTTGGCTGTGAGAGAAGACATCTGCATCTGCTGCCTGAGGAGCGCTGGCGACCCGCTAACTCACGTAAGGCGGCCGGGTTCCTACAGCAGGTGGGTTTTCATGTGATAGGACGAGCCGAGCTGGCCGAGTAGGAGCAGCGCCGCCGTCGGTAGGCTGCCGATCTGGACTGCTTCGTGACTGTCTCCCAGCGCGATCGCGGCGACGCCATACATCGGTTGGCTGGGTAGGAGAGGCTTATAAAGCGGCGATAGCAGGTGGGTGGAGGACCTGGTCGCGGATGCGCGGCGTGCGACTCTTTTGTGCTGACTCCGTCGGAGACGTGGTCGTTTCTGGCAGCAGCGAATGACGGCATCGCTCGTGCCGGGGCAAGTGTGAGAGGGAGCTCCTCCCATGACAATTACCTCTCGCCGCACCACGCTAGACGGTGATGCCTCGTGCTGCAATCTCTGTCCTCCACTCTGCCTCCAAGCGCATCCAACTTCCCACCACCGTCGCCTTCACCTACCGACGAACCACCCACGCCGCCATGTCGTCCGCCACCACCTTCTTCGACTTCACGCCCAAAGATAAGAAGGGCCAGGAATACCCGCTCTCCAATCTCAAGGGCAAGGTCGTTCTGGTCGTGAATACTGCATCCAAGTGCGGCTTCACTCCACAGTTTGAGGGCCTCGAGAAGCTCTACAAAGGTATGACAGTTGCACCTGCGTCTTGGCCTGACTCGCGCTTGCATACTGACATGCTTGTCTCCACCAGAGGTCAAGCCAAAGCACGAAGACTTCGAGATCATCGGCTTCCCATGCAACCAATTCGGTGGACAAGACCCAGGCAGCAACGATGAGATCCAGAGCTTCTGTCAGCTCAACTACGGCGTCACATTCCCCGTCTTGGGCAAGACGGATGTGAACGGAGAAAAGGCTGAGCCAGTGTGGGAATGGATGAAGTCCGAGAAGCCGGGCATCATGGGCCTGAAGCGCGTGAAGTGGAACTTTGAGAAGTTCCTCATCGGAAGAGACGGCAAAGTCAAGCAGCGATGGGGTATGTCTACACACATCTTCGGGATAAATTCAAGCCATGCTAACAGTTATCGTTCAGCCAGCACAAGCTCTCCAGACAAGATTAAGGCTGACATCGAAGCCGCGCTGAACGAGAAAGCACCAGCTTCGTAGGCGAAGTCGAAAGGAAGGATACCATGGAGCGAATTATACCCCAAATAGCAGTCTTATTGCACCTTGCTTGTTAGCACGAGTCGATGCTTCACGTCTTGCCCTGTCGTTATGATGCGGATGTCTCGGGCATAGCATTTGTAGCATCTGCAAGCCAGGCAAAGGACTTTGTTGGAGTGAAATTTCCTGAATTGTCTAACTGAAGTCCAGACTGTACTTGGCCGCCATCTCTCCAATATCAAGAGCCACCAGGAATCGCGAAACGGTGTTGTATGCCGCGACGGTCGCAGTGATCTCGACGACCTCCCGCTCACTGAACAGAGTCTTCAACTTCTCGAACAACGGATCCTTGACGATAACCCCAATCGTCATCGCATTGGCATACTGCAGAACAGTAAGATGCTTATCGTCCAGTCCGCTTCCGTCCCACTCCCGGTCCTTGAGCTTTTCAATATGCTCCTCACTGAGCACACCCGCTTTCCTCAAGATCGGTACATGTTGATCCCATTCGAACCACGCATGATTCAACACAGCCACGCGGCAGATGGCAATTTCTCGTACCGAAGCTGGTAATGTGGTTTGTTCTCGGATAGACTTGAGGAAAGAGTTCCAGCCATCTGCAACTGGAGGAGCATGAAGTAGAGCTTTGTCCAGTGGAATGAGTTTTCCGCCTCGTCGTGCTTTTACCCGTTCGATGACTGCCTGGTCTTCAGGCGTCTCCATCTTGGGGTCATCGTCGACTTGGGCAGGGATTAGTGGATTGAAGTCACTCAGTGCTGCAAGTGTTGTTTACCGTATGGAAGCCGCATTTTCGTTATGCGTTGGCAATTGCAGAAGGAAACTGATACGAAGAGACTCCTCAATAAACACGAATGTTTCTCGGTATTTATATCCTTCCAAAGTGAATTGATAAATGACTGTCTTGTCTAAACGACCACGACCATCCATCTCATCCCACCAGGTGCCCCGCCTTCACAGCATCGGCGAGATCGGCGCTCGCTCCATGGCGGAACGTCGGCATTTCCGCACACCAAGCTCATTTCCTCCACAACTTCTCCTTCGGATCCGAGACGAAAACGCGGAAACGAGCGCGACTGACACAGCAGAAAATGCGCCGTCTGTCAAATGGCTCGAGGAACCGAAAGCTGGAAAGCAGCTTCGCATAAGCGCTTGCCGCAGAACAAGAATAAATCGCAGAAGACATCGCAACGGAAGCAGACTGAGAGTGAGAATGAGACCGAGCAGCAGCCAGTTTCAAATGTTTCTTTGGCGCTACAGCAGAAATGTTTGAATATTTTCCGGGATGCTTTAAATTCGGGAGAAAATGATGATGATGATGCGGTATTGTTGCAAGAAGTCAAAGGACATTTGTATCGACGGGATTTTGCAAAGGCTTTTGGGAAGGATGAGTATTTGAGAGTTTATGCTAAGAGGTGGAGTGCGAGTCGGGCGTTGGGGTATTTGCAGATTTTGAGTGATTTGCAAGAGAAAATTTGTGAGGGAAGAGAAGAGGAGACGGCGTTGAAGGTGGTTTGTTTGGGAGGAGGCGCTGGGGCTGAATTGGTTGCTCTTGCTGCTTGGTTATCTGAACAGAGAGGAGAATCACAGGATGCTAGGATTTCGGCGCTGTTTCTGGATATTGCCGCATGGGGTCCTACGGTTTCGAACTTGAGAAGCGCTGTTGTGAGTCTGCCGATTTTGTCACAATATGCTTCTGCAGCGGCCAAAGCAGCGAATGTCGCTTTACTACCGGAGGAAGCGTTCGCGGCCACTTTTCAACAAGCAGATGCACTGGATCTGGATGACTCGCAAGGCAAGGCGATCTACGAGAACACAGACCTCATAACACTACTTTTCACGCTCAACGAACTTTACTCGACTTCTGTTCCAAAAACGCAGAAAATGCTCGCTCGAATCACGGAAGCTGCACAATCTGGAGCACACCTTTTAGTAGTGGACAGTCCTGGAAGCTACTCGACTGTTTCGATAAATGGAGCTGAGAAGAAGTATCCCATGCAATGGCTGCTTGATCACACGCTTCTTGGCACACAACAGAAGCGAGGTGAAGAGGAAATTCCGGCGAAGTGGAAGAAGGTGGTTTCGGATGAATCGAGATGGTTCAGATTGCCTCAAGGACTGGAGTATCGTCTGGAACTGGAGAATATGCGGTATCAGATCCATTTGTATCGGCGAGTGGATGATAAGGTGAAGGGTGAAGAGGATTGATATGGCGCTGGAATCCGGTACTTCTGAACGTGGGCCTTAACTCACCAACGCCTAGGGCTCTGATAGTCAGCGAGAAAGAGGTCCATGCGACAAGACTTCAGAGAGCGAGGACCATCATACTATGATCGGATGTTGTTCTGGCCCAATGCGGTTCTTGCACTCGCTTGGTTCGATGCGGCGCTAAGCGGAGTATGGTACATGCCCAATGGTAGAGCCCTCAGCCATATGTGCAAGATCTATGCAGCATTGTCTGCACGGAATCCATCGTATACAGCCGCTGCGGAAGCTTACTGGTACAACACCATACACAACCCGCTCTCGACCAATGTTGCTTGGCTACGCGCATGGAGTATTTGAGATACGACTCGAATGTCTGCAAGACGAGCCGCGCTTGCAAGGTTCTTGGCGATATCACTTGATCGACCACAAGCAAAGCTGTAAGCCATCAACTTCTCAAATGGTGGAATACCCAGTCCAGGTATAGCAAGAACTACCAGGCCGATCTCTTGCAGAAATTATCGTCCGGAGCTGTCGATCTTAGCACTGGGCCTGCGTACCGATCGATGCACTGCTGTGTGGTATCCTGCAAGATATCAGCAAGCTATCGCTGATACCGACCTCCATTATCGACCGCCAGCTCATCCTCATCCGCGTTGGCGAATCTGCAAAGCACGCGAATGCTAGTCGGACATGGTCGGCCGCAGGTACCCCTCTGTGCAGTGTAACAGTAGCTTCAATGCAGACGATACCCCACTTTCTGGTCATTGATCCTCTATACGAATATAAATCATGGTCTTGAGCATATAGCTCGAATCAATCTCACACTCGGCACCTTTGCAACAACCACTTCTGAGCCTCTCCGAAGATGCATTTCACGCAGCTCTTTGGCATTTCCCTCTTGCCCATCACAACTCTTGCAGTGCCAGTGGTGCTCTCACTCTCGGTTGTCTTGGACGATGCTTCCACGGCTGAATCTGGTCACCACCACTCAGGCATGGATGCGTTCAGCCAAGGTGACCATGATCGATCAGCGTCCACAGAGACTCTATTACCCGAGAAATATCTGGAATACCTGTCAGACTATTGGGGGAATTTGACTGAGGCAGACAAGGCCCTCAAAGACCTGAAGATGCCCGATGACAAGGACGATAATGACACTTGGGATGAGTACTTCAGGCGCTATGATGTGAGCTACGTGCATGTGCGATTAGTTGAAGGGATCATTGACGTAGTTGCAGATTGCGAACGAGGGTATTCAGAATGCCACTTATGCTATAGAGAATGCAGTATACGACATGCGCGGCTCACCTTTCGCCGGCAAATTCAACAAAGTAGACACCAAGGCCATCACAGAAGCATTGGGCAACGTAGGGTGTTTCTTCTTCCATGCCCACCGTGTATAAAATGACTCATATTTTTCAGAGCTTTCCGAAGATCAATGAGACTCTCATCGAGCCAATCAAAGCGGCCGTAAGATCTGAGATATTTTACCCTAGTAGGGGGAAAGGTGAGCTTCTGCAACAATTTGGACATTCTTTAGCGGTAAGTCTGCCCCTCCTGTGAGGCAATGGGGGATGTGAGCAGTCAAATACGTGGAGCGCAGCGCTTATAGTTGTTTTTCTCTGGACAGAAATTGGTATTGCGCACCGTGGACAGGTGCCACTTCGACAATTATGGGGACGACCCAGACAAAGACTCGGATACTGATAAGGCGACTTGGCGAAATATCGACATAGTTGCGGACGCTAGAAACTCGGTCACAGCTGCTGGGAACACCCTCGCTGGATCTCGTGTCGTGCTAGCGAAGCACAGAATGCCAATTAGTCAGTGGAAACTGCAACTGTAAACATGTCGAGGCAAAAGATGTGGGAAGTGATAGCGAACTTCGCTCTGGCAGCACATACTGGACCTCTCCAGGCGGAATTTTCGTGCTTTACTTCATACGGCAGTCTTGCACAAGGCACCCTTGAGGAAATCGAACACTACAATACATATGTCCAGAGCTTTCGTAGACTGCTTTGAATTCCAAAAGCTTGAGATTCGACACATAGCCACGTGAAATTCGACGACTTGGCAGGACGAGCGGCTGAAGTGCTTCGACGTGGCGGTGAATCAAAACATACCTGCGTCAGCATTCAACTTTCGAATTGACGATCGCCTTTGCTCTGCTTGCAAAGAACAGCCGTGGTTACTAATCCAACATGACACCCGCGAGCTTCCAACGTCCGTAGGGAGGTCACTCGGCTCGCATTCGGATTAGTGATCGGATCACATATCAACAACAAAGGCCAACTCGCGTGCCATGAGTTGGAATTCGTGCCCTTTGACCTTGATTCAGTTGGCTGCCAGCACACTAATCACCTTCAAATAGACCGAGAGAATGCTCTCAGTGCAGATCATCGTCGACTAGCATGGATCCCGGCGATGCTAATTGTGTCCTGCAACGATCGCTGGCCGCGGTCCCATTGTAGTTCTGGCTGTTCGACTGAAGCCCGCTTGAGTTGTGAGCCTGTACATTCGTATCCACATACGATCCGATGCTCTGCATACTGGTCAATTGTAGTGGTGTTCACCCAATACCAGGGGTACGGGCTGAAGTCAGTTGCACCTGGTCGCTCGTAAGTAATGTAGAACACATTGATGGAGCATGATAGCATCGCAGGACACCTTGATGGAGGTTCATCGCTTTGACATAAGTACAGTTCCATTTTCCGACTACAGACGGCTTCGAGTAATAGAACTCTTGTCATAATCAAAGTTCTTCCTCATCTCATCCAACAGCTTCTTGTTATGGGCCGCCTGCTCCTGTTCATCCGGACCGAAAGACTCCGGAGGATCAATGCCATTGATTCTCCATAGCTCAGCTGCTCCCTCAGCGATGGCGTACTCGAGATGGATACCGCGATCAATCGTGTACGGTCTCAGGATGTTATCCATCCGATTCTTCATCCTAATTGCCATCTGCTTGTTCGTTGGGTCCAATCTTCTGGCTATGTGAATGATCTCGACGAAAACTGTCTTGGAAACTGGGCTTGCTCCCGTAAAGTAGCGGTCGGCAGGCAGAGGCCAGAACTGTACGTTGACGTAGTATGCTGGTAGGCCGACGGCGACGTAATAGTCGGTTATGGATTTGGCTAGCTCGTGTCTTTCTGCTGGATCTTCGAAGATGCCGGGATGGTGGAAGATCTTCCAGATGGGCATTTTGATCAGGCTCAGAGTTGAGTGGCTGGTGCAGTCGTAGAATGGAGGTCGAGAAGATTCTTCGGGAGAATTGAGCAAAGCTGACTTAGGTATGGCCAACTTCTATGCGGCGAGTACTTTCCTTTCTACGAAACTGACAACGACGAAGTAGAGGATGAGTACGGACGTAGCTGAGTGACATGTCAAACTTGTTGAAGAGCTTCGTCAACGCACGTAACCCCAGTCTGGGGTCCCCGTGGTATCACTAATCCACTACAGGAGTATTCATAATCGACCACAACGACCTAGGCTGGCAGCCAAGCACGTTTACGGGCGTATCCACTGTAATCTCTCACAGCATCGCTCAATATAACAGCCGCGTGTGGTTACGCTGTCAACGATCTCAGACCTCAGCACAACACTTCTACGACATTCAGTCCTCCAACGCCGAGCATTGCAATCATGAGCGAACTACGTGCCGCCGTCTTCGTGGCAAATCCAATCCCTTTCAAAGGACAAGGTCTATTCAACGGAGAAGGTCTAGAAGGCCACTGGTCGCCGATATCTTGCACTTTGGTCTACGATCAAACTAGCGCCTTACTTGTCGATGCGCCGATCGATATCGAAAATTCCAAAGAGCTGGTCGCCTGGATCCAAAAGATTGCTCCAGGCCGAGTTCTCGAAACGATTTACATCACTCATGGTCATCCAGATCACTGGTTTGGCGTCCCCATAGTCCTGGAGAAATTCCCAAACGCCAAAATTTTGGGCACGCCAGGAACGATCGCACACGCCAAAGAGAATGTAGAGCCTGGCTACTATTCTGCGGTATGGGGTGCGTGGTTCGATGATGTGATACCGAAGGAGCGCCGCTGGATTTTCCCAGAGCCGCTCCCAGAGGGAAATAAATTCTACATTGGTGGGAAGTGGGAATGTGAGGCCATCGAAGTAGGCCACTCTGACACTTGTAACACCACAATTCTCTGGATTCCAGCGCTGAAACTCGTCGTAGCAGGCGATGTCATCTATGGCCAAGTCCATGCAATGGTTGCCATCGCTACCACAAAGGAGCAACGAGATGAATGGCTCAGGGCAGTCGACGTGGTCGAAAGCTTAAAGCCAGCATATGTTATCGCAGGTCACCAGCAAGCAGAAGAAATTCATGGAAATTGGAACATTGCAACAACGAGAGCGTATATCAAAGACTTTGAGAGGTTGCTCGGAGAGGTCAAGGCTCGTGGGGGCACTAGCGATGACTTTTACGATGAGATGATGAAGTTGCATGGCGATAGAGCGAATCCGATGGTGCTTCGATGGGGTGTCAAGTCTAATCTCTGAATATCGAATAGATAGTGAGATCTGTTGATTTGCTGTGCCAACGATCCATAGCACTGCAAAAGTAGCAGGCCATAATATCTTGGCTCGGCCACAAATACATGTTATCTCACGCCCTGCTTGCAATCTAGCTGCTTTTCTTTAGAGCTTCTGCCAGCCTTGATTGGTCCTATCGAATGTTAGCTGACTATGTTTCGATTGCGTAAGTCGTTCTCGTACTGCCCAAACTTGATACAAAAGTGCCCTTGGCGAAGAGCCCTGCAACGTCTTCTGATCAAGCAAGAAACGAGCGGCGAAAGGAATATCGACAGTCTCATCGGTCGCAGTAATCGTTGAGCTGGCAATACCGTGAAGCATGATATCCTGACCAGCTGAGCCTCCAGCATAGACTCGATGTACAATGTGGTTGCGTGCTTTGATTGCGTTCCAGGCGTTCTTCCTCGCATTTCGAATAGCTTTCAAGGACACATCAGTCTCCAATATTCAGCCGTGTGTCGTTGCATGTCATACATTCAGTGCCTTCGACAACATTCTCCCCAATTACGAGTTTACCGTTCTCCGAGAAGACCTGATCGACCCATAACTGTCCAGCTTCAGGATCTGGTTTGTCAGCGATAGAGAAGAACGCCTGGATCAGAGTTTTGACATCTTGAGGCACATCATTCATCCATTCAGCGCTTTCGATCGTGTAAGACATAATCGTTGTGAGTAGGCTGAAAGATTATTGTGCATACACAGTAGGCCACGACTAGACCGGCAGTCCTCGAGCTATTATATCGCCCTACCAAAGCGGGGATCGAAAAGCCGAACCAATATAGCAGCTTGGATAAGCAGTCTCGTAACAGTGTCAAGTGCTAAATACATGCTTGTTCCGCAATGTTCCCAGTCCTTCGATCCGAACACTAGCGATATCACCATCCTTCAGCCAGGCTGGCGGGTTCATGAAAGCAGCAACCCCGCTTGGTGTTCCCGTCATCACAACAGTTCCTTTTCGCAATGTCTTGCCACGGCTCAGATTAACCAAGATGTCCTTCAGACCGAACAGCAAGTCATCAGTACACGTCTGCTGCCTGAGCTCTCCGTTCACGAATGTCTCAAGTTTGAGCTTTTCCGGCTCGGGAACCGCCTGATACGAAGCAAGTACAGGGCCCACGGGAGCGAAATGATCGAAAGATTTCGCAACGTGATGTTGACCTCCTGCTGCTTCTTGAGTTTGCCAATCTCGCGCACTCACATCGTTACCAGCCATGAAGCCGAGGATGTAGTCTGCCGGATCGTCATTGGGACCGAAGCCTTTGACATCGCGGCCTATGACAAAAGATAGCTCGCCCTCGTAGTCCAATTTCTCGACGCATGCTGGGATTGGAATATCCTGATAGGGTCCAGCCAAAGCATCTGAAGACATCAGCGAATTCTCGGCAGAGTATCATCTTCATCTAAGGTACCTGGTGGTTTGGAGAAGTAAACCGGGTCCTTGGTAATGGGAAAACCACTCTCCTCAATATGAGCCTTGTAGTTGAGACCAATACCATATATGAGTGGGGTTGTTGCTAATGGACACAAGACCTGATGAAGTGATTAGAATCAATGATACATGAGCAAGTAGGTGGAAATCCGATTCGTAAAACGAACTTTGGCTATCGTTGCTGTTGCTGAACTTGGCTTGAGGTCCCATGGCTCGACTCCATCGTAAATTCGAACTTCCTTCCCGTCGAGATTGTCGAGATCGTCTGGGGCTTCGCCGTAGCGGATGTTGCCTTCATGGTCTTGGAAACGTATGAGTACGTTGAAAGTGGTCTTCATGATGTGCTGCTTGAAGCCGTTCGCGTTCGCTAAAAGACGATGAGCAAGAGCTTAATGGTTGCCTCTCCCGCCAGCTAGACATATACTGCACTAAGCCTATTTGGCTCGGGCCAGTCAATACTCGGTAGCGGTGCTACGGATCCCGGCTCCAGGTACATGGTGGAGATGCATAAGAGGAACATCTCAACAGTAAGACTGAGCGGGGACCGGTGTAACAAAACCATGCTGGAATTCCGCAACATGCCGGGCTGGGTCTACTGTAGTAATTGGGCAGCAAGTCAGGCATTCGTCAGAGTTCATGTGTGGGAATACCTTGATTCGAGAAGAGGAAAAGAGTGATGTGAAGCCATTTGATGTCCTCAGGTGGGAAAATGATTACAATCACTGTGCATACTACATTGCATCCAGATTGGGCACTTCTCGAGGTCCTATCTCTACCCTTTTCTTGAGAGATGCATCATCCTCGCCGCTTTGGAGTCGTTGGATCATGTCCTCAATATCAATGTCTGTTCCGATTGGGTTTTCTGCAAATGCCGGGCTGCTCATAAATGCATTGGTCGCTTCAACAGTGTCAAAGTTGTCGACTTGGGTCTCTAGCATGTTGCCATCTGGGTCTCGATAGTAGATGCTGGTGGTCGGCCCGTGATTGACGCCCCAGATAGGATTGATACCATGCTTCTTGCGTTGCCGATATGCTACGAGGAGGTCGCGCATGGTAGGAAAGCCGAATGCAATGTGTTCTAATCCGCTGCTTTGTCTCTGTTTTGGGGAAGTGCCCGGAATCTGAACGATTGCAATCCGGTGGTGCTCATCATCGTAGGTGATGAAGGATATGAACGGGTTTCCATGAGTCACATAGCCGCCGAGAAAGGCGGTATAGAAGTCCACCATAGGCTGGGAGTTGGCCGTTCTCAGAACCACGTGCGCCAGCGAACATGGGCTTGGAACCTTGTCTCCAGGTCTGTCGAAGTCGTCTGTCGCGGCGCTCATCTTTGTGGCGAAAGGGCGTGCTGATGATGATGGCGAATGAAACAGAAATGGATTGCGAATATATGTCAGCGCGTGGACGATGTGCTGATTATTACTGATCCTGATGCTGTATCTCACGGCACGCTACCTCGCGATGCGCGTGCCAAGCCAAGAGCGACCTCCGAACGCTTTGGGAAAGCATCGTCTGTCCCGTTCCTCGTCAGGTGTACCTTGTGCAAATACATCATGTGACTAGAATGGTCATGTGGAGCACGTGGTGCTTGTAAGTGAATTGTCAGCGTGTTGATGAAGACAGGAGAAAAGTCACCGCCAGGAAGAGAAGTGGTGGCGAGTGCCGAGCCTTGGCGTCAAGGGTTGAGCAGTAACCTCACGCGTCCTCCCTAGAAACAACATCAGCAGTTTTCCTGCAGCAGGGAGACGATACATCGTCAGTCAATCTCTTCCCATTCGAGCTTCATGGTCCATCCAACTTGTGCCAGTCTGAAGCGGATGGGAAGACGTCTCGAACTACGGAAACCATGAGCCATTTTCCTCCGCTGCTGAAAATCTCCATTGCGAGGACAAGTTTGTAAGGCAACTGGGCTGGAGCACCTGTCTGTCAGCTCCCCAGAATGCAGTGCGAGAAGCGTGGATGAGATTTGTCGACTGGACTGGCGCTGGACGGGTAACATGCTGCGGAGCTGAGAAGAGAAATGAAGACACATCTCTAAGCGCACATGCCGAAGCTCGTCGTATCATGTGCGGCCACTAACTCGTTCTAACACGCGCAGTGCATCGTCGGCTGTACCAACACTGTTCCCTCGCCATGCCACGTGCTGATCCGGGCGGATGAGTACCAGAGCCCGCTCGTACAGCTTTTTGGCAAGACTCTCATTCGCCAAATTCACAATCAACAATGGCATGGACAGCGCCTTCGCTGCTTCAGTAAACGAACCTTGGTCGCGCTCTCCCTCTGCAAAATTCAGCAAGGTCCAATCTTTGGCGAAAGTATCGAATATTGCAGTGCCGTTGCTCAAGAAGACATGCGGTGGACGAATTCCTGGCCATGTAGTGGGCGTGTATTGAGAAGGGCTCCAATTTGGCTCAACGCCGGCGGACTCGTCAGGCACAACGATATTGGAAATGTACCGGTAATCCATCTCTATGCCAAAATCCTGGTTCTCGCCATTGTGTTGCTGGTAATGGTTGTGCACCATGGATCGCGTGCCATGGGCTTGATCGGTGTCCTCATCAACATGACGAGGGTTGGCTCCATCTCGCGTCAATATTTCCTGCAACTCGGTGTGGACCCGGAAGTGAACTCCAGAGTGAGCCACATTACGTTGAGCTACAGGCTTACGCTCTACTTCGTAGGACCGAAGGAGGCCTTGACCACCACTCCCATTGATGACAGCCGCAGGTTTCCAACCTAGATCGAAAGCATCTTGAATGCCAAGATTCATACCATAGCCACCAGTTGGAATGTTCTGATGAGCGGCATCTCCAGCCAGGAAAACGCGGAAATTGGGCCCAGACCAGGACTTCGTCACGGCAATGACCGGGCGCCACGTTGATCTCACCAGCACTTTGTCTATTGTGATGGGGTAAGGCTCGTGCATGCCGCCCAACACACGGTATACCACCTCCTCCGAGCTTATGGAATCGATGTCTTCCTGGTCACTCTCGTGCACGAATAAGTGCGTTGTCCAGGTGTCGATCTCGTCTTGAGCGATGATGGCCCCACCCAGCCCTCCAGAGGGATCAGTCAGGAATATGTGCCAAAAGCGTCCAAATTTGTGTAGCCGGCGGAGATCTCGCGACTTGAAATGCACGAGAATTGCGCGCACGGGACTTTTCCGAACGAAGGTATCAGTCAGAGTAACGAGAAAAGGACGAGAAGCACATACATTGGGCCTCCTTCAATCGGGATCTCGAGCGATCTACGGACCCGACTGGAACCGCCATCGCAACCAGCAAGATATTTTGACACGAAGGTGATCTCTTCTCCCTTTGGGTTGAAGACTGTAGTCCTGACGTGATCCGGCATCTCCTGAACTGAAGTTACTTTCCATCCAAAACGGAGATCGACCAAATCATCTTGATCGCAAATGGCTTTGAGCCATTTCTCAAAGATCGCTTGAGAGATGCGCTGCCACGGCTCCTGCGGCTGTGTACCATTGTTGTTGTCAGAAATGCGCTTTCTGAATTTATCAACGCTTGGTAGTTCCCACTTGCTGAGAATTTTGTCCCGGGTCAGACCAGTCGAAATGAGCACGTCCTGATCGATTTGCGAATCTACACCCTGCTTGCGCAATTCATCTGCCAGCCCGAGACGTCGGAAGAGCTCCATGGAGCGTGCATTTGTCAGGTCCATCTTAGGCCAGCTCGTTGTCGTGGCATTGCGTTCGAACAAGATCGATTTGACGCCATGCGCAGACAAGATACGAGCCAAGATCAGACCAACTGGCCCTCCTCCGACAATGACCACCACATCATCCGGTAAAACATGCTCAATTGAAGCCTCGATCGCCATTGATTGGATTGAAGCGGATAGCAAGCACTAAATATACAAAGACAACTTGACAGGCGAACTTGAAACCAAAGTCGCTCAGCAGTGTCCAAAGGGACAGTACAAAACTCGTAACACAGAGCGTGACAACGGACCCAATGCCAATAGATCTCTCAAAGGATCTCACAAAGCCCCGCTCGTCAAATTGATTTCCCTTTTGGGTCGGCTTCCACAAACCCACCCGGCTCGGCACTCCACATCTCGGATCTCGACACACGACTGCTTCTGCTTTCCAGGCACACTGAACAGCACTGCACGTCCGCTCAGCCATGGACGCTGCGGCGATAGTGATCGGAGCTGTCACCACTCCCGAAGCATCGCGGAAACGCAAGCGCGCTCGGCAAGCATGCGATCACTGTCGCGCCAAGAAGATACGCTGTACGAATATTATCATATTTCACACGACGAATGCTGATATAAAACTCTATCAGGCAATGGGGAGAACGTCAATGAGCCGTGTCCTAACTGCATCGATCGCGGCAACGTCTGTGTGACGACAGGTAAATCCCGCCGAGCACCACGAATTATTTCAGCTGTCGCTGCATCTACCAACACTCACTCTGCTGCACCACCGCGAGATGCGAATACAGCTGCAATTCCAGGGCCATCTCCAGACTCAGCATTCATTTATGGTGACAATGTTGAGGCTACTGAGCAGGGTGAGGACGCGCTTCACGTATCACCGGACGCTTTGCGAGAGCGAAGCAGCATCTCGCCTAGTGACATGGTATGCACTCTGCGATGTCCGCTCACTGCAAGGCGACTCTGCCCCGTTGGTGCTGCTATTAGCGTAGAACACTGCTAACTCTGCGGTGATGTAGACTAATTGGGAGTATCATGGTAGGTGCAGAGGCCGAGATCGTACTGAGCCAGCGCACTGCCAGCAGCCGGGCTCACAATTAGATACAGGTCCTCGTTCATTCCTCTCGATATGCTCAAGACCCGCAGTGAAATGGGTGAGCGAACAGACTGGCCGCTTAGACTTCTCAGAGACAGCTAGCCCGTTTGCGTCCGACATTTCTCGGCGGCTCAAGATGGATGCAGACTTGTCTATTGCGAGAGCGCCCGAGCCAAGTGCAGAAACCGCCTGGCGATACACAGAAGGTAGTGAAAAGAATTCGGGACGATGAGTGAGACTCACGCTAACATTTACCACTTCATCAGCATACTTCTCGACGGCCCTGGACGCCTCTCTTGGTGTCTTGTACCGGCCTTGGTTCGAACGCCAGCTTTCGGCTCACCTGGCCGGCCGCCCCCGCGACAGTGGTCCAGCATGGCATGCTCTGCGAAATGTGGTTTACGCAGCCGGCTGTCGTATCGAGTTGTCCAAGTCGCGTCCGTTCAAAGAGGCCAGTCAACAGGCGTGGCTGTATTTCGAAAACGCTCTTGCAGTGTACGCTCGACTGCTGTTTTACAAGACCCCAATTATGGGTGTCCAAGCCTTGACGCTGATGGTAAGTTTGCGCCACTGCTACTAGGCACAATAGGGTGGAAGTTCATGCTCAAGCCATATGTAGGCCTACTACACGCAGAATATCGGCACTCCTTGTCTGGAATACATGCTTTCTGCGGATGCAGCCCGACTTGCGTTCGCCAAAGGACTCCATCGTGCGGCTCCTCCGTTCCAAGGATTGACCGAACATGATGTTGAGCAACGCAACCGCATCTTCTGGGCAATATACTGTCTGGAGAAGCAGATCGCAAATCAATCTGGTCGTTCATCGGTATGTACACCTTTGCTAGGGCATGGCAGACTCCCATTTCCAAAGCTAATTTCACTAATGCAAGATGATTGACGACGAAGAAGTTACATGTCCACTGCCCAGGATGCGTGCTTCTGGCGATGATGCATTCAACATTGCATACTGTGACAGCCTCGTACGAGTCTCACGGATATGCTCAAGGATTGACAAACGGCTCTCTGCAGTGCAATGCTCAACCATGGGGCCAGCTGCAACTACGCAAGTGGTTAGCCAGCTGCATGCCGAACTCGAAGGCGTGAAGAACTCCCTGCACGACAAGTACAAACTACATCTTGGTGCAAGAGTCGATGCAAGCTGTCTCCCGAAAGATTTCAGACTGGATCAGCTCGTGTACTTACAGTACACGTATCTCACTGCCATGCTAAATGTACACACCATCTGGGCCTATCCTTGGTTTCGTACCCTCGTAGGCCTGTCTACCGAAGACAAGTGCCTCGATCACATTGTACGCTCTACCGAAATTGTAGCACGATCCTCGCGCGAGATCATAGTGATGACCGAACACATAAATTTCCGGGCTCAAACCACAGTCCCGTGAGTGCATCATCCCTTTTTGTTCCGCTTTGACGACCGTAGTGCTAATGTTGTTTGGTCAGTGTCGCATTCTTCGCTCCGATATATGCAATGATCAGTCTGTTCATATACTGCCTCGATCGTGGAAAGAGTCCATCGGATCTAGCCATACTAGACATTGGTACAGGTTACTTCGCCAGACTTGGAATTGATACAGAATTTTCGCTCCATGTTCCATTCGTAAGGGCTATTACCTCTCTAGCATATGGACTCGAGGCCTCGACACACCACCAGGAGCCCGTCATACAAAGCGATGTAATTGAGATGCCGAATCTTGGCGAAGATATCTGGCAGGCTAGTCTGCTCGACGCTGATGCTTTGATGCAATTAGAAGATTGGAGCACTTTCTCTAGAACTAGCCCAGCCTAGATGGACTTGGACTGGATATTCTGAAGCCATGTGTCAGCCCTTTGTGCAGCACGACTTTGAAATCAAGCTGTTGGAAATGCGCTTGCAAATCGGACCACTCTACCGACCCGAAGCACCTGCCTCTGGAAATAGTAGAAAGTCTATGCTTCTCAACTCGGCAACGCAGTGCGATTATGCTCTAGAAATCTACTGGAAACACATCGCGCTTCTAGCGAAATCTCGAGTTCACTGCGAACTTGGAAGGTTCAGCACTCATCAGACGAGTGCAGAGACACTGCCGCAATACGGTGACCGATTTGAGGTTGAGTTCTTTCTGGCCAACTTGCTTCAGTTCTCTGCGGAGCTACGAGGCTCAGAGTTCCTCATTACTGGTTGTCCGGATCAGTGAAGAGGGGCGCGCTGTGGGGTTTGAGCACTAGTAAGACGCTAAGCTGCATTGAGTCGGAAAAGCCAATGCAGTGAATACATGGCTTGCGACTCGAAACACATGGCGAGCAAAGCTACTAGCAGTCTACTGACAAGACGAACTCAGAACGATAGGTCTTAGAGATTGCCTCTCCTTCTCTTCACCCACTGCAACGCTTGTCCATTCCTCAAGGTCTTGGACCATGGCCAACTCCACACTCAATGCCCTTGTGCTGGGCTTCGTCTTCGTACTAACTGCCATTGTTGTTTCCAGCAAAGCATGGCGGATCGGACGCCGTCCTACTGACATTCCTCCTGGTCCGCCGACTATTCCAATTCTAGGGAACTTGCATCAGATGCACGTTGTCAATCCTCACATTCAGCTGCAGAAATGGGCACAAGAATATGGGTAGGCAGATCTCTCAAAGCGATTATGAGACTGTCACTGATTCATACTGGAACCCCATAGCCCAGTCTACTCGTTGATGCTCGGCACCACGACAATGATTGTTCTATCCTCCGACGAGGCAGTCAAAGATCTCCTTGATCGCCGAAGCGGCAACTATTCGGATCGACCTAATATGTACATCGGCCAGACGATTGCCAGTGGTGGGCTCCGTTTGGTCGTCATGGTATGCATATGCGGACTTATGGTTTAAGGCCCAACGGATTTGCTGATTTGCATGAAATGCGTAGCGCTATGGAAAGTTCTGGCGCATGATTCACAAGACAATCCACAATATCTTGAACATAAAAGCCGCCGTGACTTATGTTCCATACCAAGATTTGGAGAATAAAATCATGCTTCAAGGACTTCTTGACCAGCCCGAGGACTTTCTTGCTCATATCCGTCGTTACACATTTTCACTTTCGACACAGATCATCTTCGGATACCGTGCTCCAGATACACAAGATCCCAACCTTCTCCAACTCTTTTGGGTGAGTGCAGAGTGTAGATCTCCACAGTAGGATCAATGTTCTGACACCGTATCTGTGCAGAGCTTCGAGCGCTGGGGCAAACTTGCTGGGAGTGCAAGTGCTCAGTTAGCAGATCTCTTTCCCGTCATCCAGTCTCTGCCCCGTGCTCTCTCACCTAACATTGGGTATGCCGAGATGCTGCACAACAAGGAGAAGGATCTGTACGTGAGGCTTTGGATGCGAGCGAAGAATGCTTTGGAGAGCGGCAAAGGCACAGTACGTTCACCTGCAGCAGAGATCATAGGGTTATATCTTTCTCTGAGGTTACTGGCTGACAACGATCGTAGCCATGCTTCTGCAACGATCTTCTTCGAGCCCAGAAGACGGAGAAATTTGATGACGATCAGGCGGCATACATCAGTGGCTCATTACTGGAAGCTGGTTCAGACACCACAGCAGCGATTCTGTACGGCTTCATCCTTGCCTGTATCATCTGGCCAGATGTACAGAAAAAGGTTGAAGCAGAAATCGATCGCGTGGTAGGCTCCGAACGACATCCAACGATCGAAGACTACGATCGGCTACCTTATGTGCGGGCTTGTATCAAAGAATCGCTTCGCTGGATGCCCACTGTAGTCCTCGGCGTACCACACGCAGCCATACAAGAAGACAATTACAAAGGTTATCGAATCCCCGCAGGAGCGACGATAATCAACAACGTCTGGGCCATTCATATGGATCCCAAACGCTCCCCATCACCACGCACATTCAACCCGGATCGTTTCGCGAACGATCCAAGATCACTTTATGAATCTGCGATGGGCGAAGCTTCGAAACGAGACAACTATGTCTCCGGTGCTGGACGTCGCCTCTGTCAGGGTATCCATATCGCGGAACGATCTCTTTTCTTGGGTATTTCGCGACTGGTATGGGCTTTCGAATTTCTGCCCACTATCGATGCCACAACGGGTCAAGCGATAAAGTACGACGGCGATGATCTGGTTGGAGGAATCACTGTCGAGCCCAGACACTACACCTGCAGAATCGTCCCTCGCGAGAAGCAGAAATCCAACATCATTCGAGAGGCAGTTCGCAAGGATGCGGAAGCCTTTCTTGATCCACAAACTGGCCAGTGGCGTCATATTCCGGAGGGAATGGCTTTCAGTACATGGGTCCCAGAAGAAGTCGAAGCGTAGGTTAGAATTTTGCAGGCGTACTTCATCAAAGGCGTTACCGGATCCGTTTCCATAGCTGAGCCACGAAGATCGATCATCAGTAGTCTATCTCTCTCGATAATCGTTCAACTGTTGGCAACCATCTTCAGTTCCATTGCCTTCGACAGCACACATTCATATGGAAGTACTAAGAGTGCAACACTTACTCCCAGGTCAAGAAAGTGTACCAATAGTTCTTCATCGACCGTGCCATGACTCCGGTGTCAGTTGCCAGAAGGCTAGCACACAGTTTGCCCAAGTGGTGGCTTCAAGCTGCTCAAGATCATATCGAAGCAACCCATCCAAGAGTGGCAAAGTAGTATTAGTGTCAAAGTTGAACTTCTTCACTAGCAACGACAATGCTTCGCAGGTACTGGATGTGTTGTATGCCTCGTGGAGCATCTCATCTAGTCGCGGAGGCAGTCAAGCTCATTGCTAGAAAGATGCTGGGGTTGCCTCGCAGCACATTCGAGTGGAAGCAAGCAGTGCAGAGGTTACTAACACAATGCGGAAAGCCTAGAAGTGATTTGGAATCGATCACGATTTGACTGTGTCGATAGATCAACCATCTTCGAAGACTTCCCGCTCTGAAAAACATACTGGTACCTTTCATCACTATTTCCGATACCTATTGAGTTAGTCAAGCTCTTGAGTGCAAAGAAGAGGCGGGAAGAACAGCCAGCAGGGACTAGAAGCAGCGACAAGTTTCATCGAAAATCCGTGCATGTAGGAACGAGAGGCAAAGGTGAATTTTCGAGCGAGGCTTGTTGTCGCAAGACGTCTTTCTGCCCAATACTTTGACTGTCATATGAAGCTTCTGCTTAGATAGATCGCATTCACACGCCTCATCATCGTTGGATATCTTGCACTTGTCGTTGTGGGGCATATGCCTCAAGCCGAACTCGGAAGGCGTTGGACGATTGTCAGACCGATCGTTACAACTCGTTGAAACATTCACGTTCGAACATCTCAAGCATTTTATGATGTCAACAGAGGTAGTATGCATTGGATAGGGAGTGGATCGAATGCTATGTCCTTTAAGACTCGAAGTCTGAGAAGTTCTGCCAAGCTCGAAACTTATCAATGCCCATACCTTCCCCCAAGTTACCTAGACACTCTGCAGCACACAGTACCTGCTACAGAAGTTATAACAAGCTCGTGCATGCGCCAGAGAAACATGTGAGTAGCCGCAGAGGTGCCCAAACTGCCCTGACCGCCCGCACGGCCTTCCCCTTCACTCACAGCCATCTCACCAACCTGTATTATGTTTCTATCTTTCCGAAGTAGCCACTCGCTCCGATATGGTCCAGTGGTTAGGATCTCTCGTTTTCAAGCTCTGAAAGAGCTGAGGCCCGTGATGGCCCGGGTTCGAATCCCGGTATCGGAATTGTAAGCACAATTGTCGATGTTCTGTCAGCGTCACAGCTGGCATCCTTTTTGCTTTCGCACGTTATGTTTATGGTTGATCGACGCACAGATACCACAGCTAGCTCTTCTTTTTGTTTTGTTGTGTGTGGTGGATGAAGTGGAGTGGTAGTGCAAAGCGGAACGCCAAGCCATATCGCTCCAAGTGAAGTGGGTCTGCAGAGTCCAGCCGAGAAATCTCTGCACGCTTTTTCTCAACGACAATGGCATGGGCTGCGGTCCGTTTGTCCTTAGGATACGCTAGGGAATAAGTCTCGTTGGGCTTGTCGGCTTGAGTTGATTTTTTTTTTGGACACCCCCAGCTGGTGAAGCTTGCGGCCACTTGCGGCGCGGCAGAGTACTCAAGGCCCATGCCTCACGGGCAGCAGCGTAATGGAAGTCATGTGAGCGACAACAAGCAACGATTGCGGACAGTGGTTGTCAAATATGATCAGGTAGTAGCTTTCCCTTTCTTGAAATATCAAATATGTAACAACATCAAATCCATAAAACTCCTTTCAAGTAACTCTCAATACAAGTCTGCTCTCCGACACGAATCGCCCTGAAGCGATTCTCACATTCCCCACCGCCTCCTGAAACCTCTCAACAGTCCTCAACCTCTTCATTCCCGCGACCCTGGTGGTAAGACTTGACGTTGATGGAGTCACGTCCGGCGACAGGGCAGTCAACATGTACTGACGAGTCACAGCGAGCTCTCGCGGAGCAAGCTTCCGGAAAACATGGTGTTCCAGGACGTGGGAACCAGGTAGCTGGTATTCAGGCCTCAGCCGGGCTCCTTGATCCAAATGGCCAATGGGACTCGATGGGAGGTAAATCAGTCCTTTTGAGGCAAAGCTCGAGGTGGACTTCTGTACCGATGACTTGCTTCAGTCAATTAATGCACTGTGGACGATTCCGGGATTCCGCTCAGCAACCTTCTACGGGAAGCCGCACAGGATCCATAATATTTTGTCACCTCACTCACTCCAGGTTGGCCTTCCCATCATGGAGTACATGTTCGCCTGGTCCTGCGAATACATCTGCTCTGGGTAGACAGGGATCTGCATAGGGTACGCTTCCTGGGGCATAGACATCGCTGGGCCAGAGACGGATTGCATCTTCTGCCTCCTGGCAATTGGCTCCTCAGAGGGGCTGGCCTTCCTCTTGCGGCTCATTGGCTTGCGGGCTACATTGTCCGCAGCACGCTCCTGCTGTGGCTCCTCCTTATGGTCGTGGACACGCTTCATGTGGTCGAAGAGGTTGTAACGCCTTGGGAAGCCGTTGCCTGGGATGCCGCGTTCGCAGCCAGGGTAGAAGCAGAGATGGGGGCGCTCTCCATGTCCGTGCATTCCATGTGCCTCTCTTTCGTGCCTCAGCAGGCATGCCGTAGATGAGAATTCTTGCTTGGAGCACGACTCGACCTTGCAGCGGAAAGGCTTCAGGTGGGAGTCAATGAACTTGCTGTAATCGCAAATGGTTAGTCATGTCTGCATAAGGATGAGGGGCGGGGTTTGAGAAATCATACTCATAGTTGCACTTGAGCTTCGTGGGCTTGTGCTGGCAGTTAGGGTCACTGGCATAGGGACAGTGGTACAATCCATCGGCCTCAGGACCCTTGGAGTATAGTGGATGATTCCTGTGGCGTCCCTCGTCTCCTTCGCCAGTCACGCTACCAGTGGAAGAAGTGGCCTTTTGTGGGACAGAGTGGGTCGAATCAGACCTGGACAGGGCCGGTGTCAATTCCTGGTGATGCACAGGCAAGTGCGCAGGCACTGGGCGACCAGGTTGAACGAAGCTACGCCACACGTCAGTATTGAAGGTGAACTCATGGCGCATTGTATCGTCGAACCTCATCTGCACCGCAGGTACTTGTTGCTCCTGCTCATACCGGACGAAGCCACCAAATTCCTCGCTGCCATGGCTGGATACAAAGGATGGGCCCGAGATCATGCCTGGCGAAGACGTCTCCGGACGTGGTGGAGGAGTTGGAAGACCGTGGCCATGGAAGTCCTTTGCCAAGCTGGCAGAGTTACTTACTCTCGGATCGCCATGTGCAACCATGCCAGACACATGTGTTCGTGGCTGTTGAGCAGAGTGGTAGGTCACGGTCACCGGAGCATCCGTGCGTGGCAACAATCGTCGAGGCGGAGAGCCGGATGGGTCGGACACAGTCCTCCTTTGGAAATGCGCAGCGGGAGTCTCTGGGTAGTGAACCATGGACTGAGTTGGGCCATACATCGCAGGCTGTGGTCCGCTAAAGGCAGGATAGTACGCGCTCATCTGTGGACCTGCTGGAATGGAAGCCGGGGATGAAACCATGCTGGCATTGGACATATCCTGAGGGCCGGCTGTGAAGACAACAGGGCCGGACGTGGACCAATTTGTGGGCTCTCCAATGAAGGACAAATCCAAGCCGGGTGGCAGCAATGGGAAGTCCGTCTCGGGCACGTGTGTGAGGCTGTGCACAGTCTGGCTCTCATGGCTCAGAGCAGGCGACAAGCCCATATCTACAGCTCCTTGGCCAAATTGAGCCCACGACGAGGCGTCGTTCAAAGATTGGGAATCCTGGCAGCTGGGCGCGGCACTATACGTAGACCATTGGCGGCTAGCGGCCTTGGGAAGTGTGCTGTGGTCCGAAGGTCCTGAAGTCCACGACTCCTCCGGCATTGAAGCCTGGCTCCATGATGAGTCGTACATGTCTGGGCAATCCGAAGGAGCGCAATCCGAGGCAGTGTCCGGTGGAGTCAATGGATATGCTTCCGGATATATGGAGTGGCACCAGTTATTGACCTCTGTGGGCTGTGCAAACAGAACGGATCCGGGCTGGTGGAAGGAGTGAATCTCCTCACTACACACATGAGACGTCAGTTCGTGTCATCGTCGACAGTAGCAACGACACTATGGTCTATAAGCAACGTAATACAAGAAGAAACATAAACGAAAGAATGGTCCCGTGCCGTTGCCGTGTAGAAGAGAATGCGCCAGGTGTGTCGAATAGGAACAGGAGGTGCAGGATCGCGGACCGATCGTCGTCAGGAGTGCGTCGAACAGAAATACAGGATCCAAGCATGGTGGCGGGAAACATTCGATGCGGGTCAGAGTAGTCGACATCATCCAATATTGGAGGGCTTCTCCGACGATCCAAATGGGTGTCAAGGCCGTCTCCCGAATGTGAACAAAGGTAATCAGATCGGGCAATCCATAGCATCGCGCGGTCGCGCAGGTCCTCTTCCAAATTCATGGTCTCATCCGGAGGGAAGCA
Source organism: Cercospora sesami (assembly GCA_013365235.1). Lineage (NCBI taxonomy): Eukaryota > Fungi > Ascomycota > Dothideomycetes > Mycosphaerellales > Mycosphaerellaceae > Cercospora > Cercospora sesami. Next base: position 70,506 of record JAASLG010000008.1, read on the forward strand.
GGTAATATCCGCGATGATGAGAACAGGTGACGAGCAACTCCACTGTGAATAAGTTGGAGGCTTCAAGCCGACCATGTGACTCAACACGCACTGGGGCGTAGAGACAATCCGTTTGACCTGGAAGATCCGGACTCAGGTCAAGTCCAAGGGTAACAAGTCCGTGGCAATCCAATGTCCATATCCAAAGCCGGCTGGCAGAAATAGTATCCGTGGAGTCCGTGGCAATGAACTGATCTGAGAAATGAAATACAACACGATCTCGAACAGAGTCGAGTACATTATCTTGCAAAGCAACGCTGAAGAACATAGGAAAGAAAGTACCTGGCGGCCAATTGATCCTCGCGGCTGCGAAATGTCATCCTGGAAAGTCCGATACAAGGCTACAGGAAGAGCCAAGTTTGTTTGTTGTCTTGTGTGAGGTGTTATAGCAACACAGACGATGCGGATGATCGTTGCGGAGTAGGGAAGCTGTCCACTGGGGGAGGGAGGGAGAAGTAGTGGTTGATGTTGGGCAGCGTTGGGCAGAAAGACAGGTGAAGGTTGCAGAAACGGAAGCAGGAGGAGTGGGAGCGCGGCCGGGCTCTTCATAAGGAAAAGCTGGACGAAGGGGGGCCGGGAGGGGAAGACTTCGGGTGGCTGAGGTGAGCTGACGCCAGCGGATGTGACGAGACGTGCTAGCGTGCATCGGCCCATGAGTAGCGCACGAATTAGCTCCGCGACTTCCTCGGCTGGCTCTGCACCTGCTGCGCTCGCACCTGCACCGCTCGACGTGGCAGCTCGACAGCGTGCGATTCAGCAACTCGTCGCCGTGCCGCTCGTCGCCAGCTGCACCGCCGTGCATCGCGCACATCGACTCACGACGACGCTGATGACCACGTTGCACGTGCGAGCAACACGCAGCAGACTCAGCAGAGGCTGGTGCGGCGGAAGAATTGAGCAGCGCATCCTGGAGCCTCACCAACATTTCCCACTTCTCTTCATCTGCCATCCTTGCTCTCCAGCCACTTCACCTGGCGCTGCATCGAGAAGCCGACGCTGACTGCTCCGATCGGTGGTGCCTGATTGTCATTGCCAATCCGGGCTCCATTTCGGCATCATTCTGCGCATTGGCAACACAGCAGTCGAGAGCAGTTTTCGCAACATGTTGGAACTTGGAAGCGACATCGACCCTGCAGCAGACCAACGTCACCCCAAAGCCATTGCCTGTCGCTTCTGGAAAGATTGGCCGTAAGTCTCCGGATTCTGGACACGCTGAGACGTGAGCAGCGTTTCACATCTCATGCCGAGTCAGAACGCTTTGCACATCTCTTCGGCCTCTTTGTACGGGCTGGACGTCGAATCATTCGCGATGCTACCGTCGTATCTGTCGCTATTTTCATTGCGCGAAGCAGCCCAGGAGCATTTGGGCGCGTAGAGTCTTACCGAGCGCGTGGTTGCGCAACGATACAGTCTATCTGCACCTGCGCAGCGCAGCGACAGCGTCATTGTGCAATGGTATGCCCTCTTATCGCTAACCGACCAGGCCAGAACCGCCACCACCTGCGCCATCTGCTACGCAACACGAAATGTTGATCGATTTGTGCTCACGCACATCGTCGAAAAGCGTGGCCAGACCAGAGCTTTGGGACCCAAAGGAGTCCTCCGTGAATTGTTGCACATGCCCGGCTTACACTTCCTCGACCAGGCGAATCCGCATAGCCGCAACATGCGACCTGATTACAGAGAGAAGTATTCATCTAGTCCTCCAGTGCGCAGTCCTGGGCGGCCAACAGAGAACAGCGCGACCTTCCGCAGTATACGATGACCGACTGCCAGTGTTATCCGTCGAATCTCGACATTGCCAGGCACTGAACCCGTACCTGCGCATTGGACTTGAACACAGCACGGTGTGGTTCAAGTTTGTACGTCATTTCTTGAAGCGGATCGCATGGCTTGCCTCTGTTCGTACCACAGAACCACAAGCTGTAGAACGTTGCTGCACCGCGAACCATGCGCTGACATGTGGTGCTGCGCGTGGTGCTCTTTCCCAATGTGCATGGGCTGCTGACCATTTCGTAGTGGCGAGTTCCAGATTCCTGCACATGTCTTCCGCAAAGCTCTATGCATAACATATTCTCGCTCTCGGTCACTTGGTCGGCCTCCGATAACGCTTCGAGCATCGCACAACATCCATTGCTCGACCGCCAACCAGGAACAGGACGGGCCTAGCCGGCCTGGAATCGGTGCAAGGGTTTCTCTTTTCGCACCAACGGACCGTGCCGACATCTTATCAAAAGGCTTCGTTCTCTTCATGTGCGCGGGAGATATCTCGGATGGTCGACAAAGCATCATAGTTCTTGCCAAGCCTTTACAGATCTTTAATAACAGACCGCCGTGATTCCTTCTCATGCGGACCATGGGCGGCTGCAACGCGGAGCTACTTCGACATGATGTTATTGTTCGGAGTCATGCTGCCACATATATAAGATGGATTGTGGATACCATGTAGGTGCGGCTCGCCTTTCACTGACTCCATCATTATTGTCTACGATCTCTCCAATCCCTTCCTGCTATCGGCTGCACTGGTTTCGGCATGGCGGAAGAAGCAGTCAGACTACAACGTGCATCCTTAGGAGCGCGAAGATCTTCGAGCAAATCCTCATTAAGCGACAAGGACCACGAAAAGCACAACGACTCCGAAACCGACCATCCCCATCCCAGTCACGATTCGAATCATGGTACGATACCAGAAAGACCTCTTACCAAAGTCCACACTCACGAACCTTACCCCGTCGATGTTGTCAATCTCCCTTATCGAACCCTTACCGCCGAAGCTGGCGATCGCATGCGCGAGTATACGGAGGAAACAGCGACCGGTCTCCAACCTGTCATATCCATTAAACGCACCAAGACCGGTGAAGCGAAGCCCCAAGAATACTCTCTCGTCACCTTCGTCGACAATGACCCCGAAAACCCGAAGAACTGGAGCAAGGCCTTCAAATGGTATTGTACAATGGTCGTCGCCCTGACCTGCTTTGCGGTTGCCTTTAACAGTGCTGTGATCACCGCAGATCTCGTTGGACCAGCCGAGACATTTGGCGTCAGCGAAGAAGTGAGCCTGTTGACCATCACTCTCTTCGTCGTTGGTTTTGGCGTTGGACCAATGGCTTTTGCTCCTATGAGCGAGATTCTTGGCAGGAGAATCATGTATGCGAGCACTCTCCTGGTGGCCGTCATCTTCATCATTCCTTGTGCAGTCGCGAAGAATATCGGAACTTTGCTGGTTTGTCGAGCGATCGATGGTATTGCATTTTCTGCTCCTATGACTCTGGTCGGAGGCACGCTAGCAGATTTGTGGAGGAACGAGGAGAGAGGAGTTCCCATGGCTGCGTTCAGTGCTGCGCCATTCATCGGTCCTGCTATTGGACCACTGGTTGGCGGCTTCACGGCTGATCATTTGGGCTGGAGATGGCTTTACTGGCTCCAGCTGATCCTGTCGGGAGCATGCTACGTCTTGATCACCTTCACTGTACCGGAGACTTATGCACCAACTATCCTCGCCCGACGAGCTAAGAAGCTGAGGAAAGAGACTGGGAGTGATCACTACGTTACCGAAGTGGACCTGGACTTGCGACCTCTGAGCGAGAGACTGCGAGTCTTCTTGCTGAGACCATTCCAATTGCTCTTCCAAGAGTTGATTGTCTTTTTTATCTCGCTTTACATGTCTGTCCTCTACGGATTGCTCTACATGTTCTTCATCGCATATCCAATCATCTTCCAGGAGGGGAAAGGATACTCTGCATCCATCACTGGATTGATGTTCATTCCTCTGGCAATCGGAGTCGTGATGAGTGCTTTCTTCTCACCTTGGGTGAACAAGCACTACCTCAAGCAGGTTGAGAAGTATAACGGGAAGCCTCCGGCTGAGGTTCGCTTGATTCCCATGATGTATTCGTGTTGGTTTATTCCAGTCGGTAAGTACAATGCCAGAGCGGAACGCACATTTTCTGGAGACTGACTTAGCCAACAGGGCTGTTTATCTTCGCCTGGACGTCATATCCACGCCTGACCTGGTTCGCTCCTGCTTTTGGGGGTTGGTTTGTTGGGTTTGGGTTCATCTTCCTATACAACAGTGCCAACAACTATCTCGTGAGTGGATCGCACATATGTCTATTATTTCACATACACTGACATCATGCAAGGTTGACACTTATCAGCACCAAGCGGCAAGTGCCCTCGCTGCAAAGACCTTTCTCAGATCTCTCTGGGGCGCAGCAGTTGTGCTGTTCACTATCCAGATGTATCACCGACTGGGCGACCAATGGGCGTCGACACTTTTAGCGTTCATCGGATTGGCGTGCTGCGCCATTCCCTACGTCTTCTATTACAAGGGAGCATCGATTCGAAGATTTTCCAAGTTCGCGTACGCTGGTGATGAGGAGAGCAATACCAAAGGCGTACAGTAATGCAGCAATGACTACATAGAGAAGGCTCGGAAGCTTCTGCGGTAATAGCGAGACAGCAGCCGCTCTTTGTACCGATAGCAATGATACCCACATCGCATTGAGTAGACACACCATCTTACACGAAGTTTTAACAATCGACGTGCACGCGTCCCTCTTTGCTGCGGTCAGCAACACCAAGCCCATGCAATACTGGAGTTGTTGGTTGTACGCGGCCGCAAGAAGTCGTGATGGGTGATCCCGGTCGCCGACAAACGCCTGTTCGCACTTGAAACGCAGGAACTTCTGGGCACCAAAGTGCTGGACCAGGCGATCAGTATGCTAGTTCGCGGTTCCTGAAGATCACAGCGAGTCGTGGTCGACGGAGGTGGCGCGTCAGAGATATTGGCTGATCTTGTGCTTAGCGGCCCAACTTGTGACCTGTGCTGGTTCATTGACAAGCCAGCGGCCCGTTGAGGAGACCACGACTGACGCCGCAAGCATGTCCGGAGCTATACAGCTCTGGCAGTAGACGACATTGTTCTCACGCGAGTTTTGTATCTGTGTACTGTATCTGACCCAGGCGGTCGGCTCGGTCGGCTTCATATTGTCCCGGCAGCTGGCGACTTGACCGCATTCGGGAGCTCCACTGCACGAGCGAGCGAGCTTGTGACAGCTGCATATGCACAGCTGCTTGAACACGACTATGCCCATGACAGCGGGCCTGGGGGGTCTGCGTGCCACGACTCCCACCTACAACACCACCCCCAGCACCTCGAGCACCGACATACCCAACGGCACCACCCCGACCAAGAAATACAGCCTCTTCCCCTCCGTTGCACTGCGCGAGAGTCCGCCCTTCACCACACCTCCGGCCGCAAACAAGACCCGCTCGGATTCATTGTCGCGCGCCGATGGACGCTCCAGCCGCTTTGTCGAACAGATGAACTCCACCTCCACCTTCCTCTCGCTCGAAAGTCCTTCTCCACCTTCATCCTCCCACGCCATAAACCCTGCGACCATCCCCACGCGAACGAGCTCTAACCGAGCAGCTTCCAACGGCAACCATCCCAACGATCGCGAGCGCAAGCTGTCCAAGAAACACCGCAGCCAATACAGTCTGGGGTCAGTGCCCGAGAGCAGGCGCTACCCTGAAGTCGACGAGCGAGTGTGGATGTCGCAAGGACGAAATTATGGCCACAAGGCGGGCCCCAGCACGGCGTCGCGGGACTTCTCGCGAGACAATCAATCGCCGCCAACAGTCATTGGTGCTGATCTGATCGATGGCAGTGGCAGTAGCTGGAGCCAAGAGAAGGAGAATATCCTCAAAGGGCCCTATGCCTACCTCGAATCGCACCCAGGCAAGGACATTCGGTCGCAGCTCATCAGCGCATTCAACGAGTGGCTGCAAGTGCCTGCGTCCTCGCTTGCGGTAATCACTCGAGCAGTGGCTCTGCTACACACCGCATCACTTCTGATCGATGATGTTGAAGACAATTCCCAGCTGCGGAGGGGCATTCCCGTCGCCCATTCGATCTTTGGAACTGCACAAACGATCAACAGCGCCAATTACGTCTACTTTTGTGCTCTGCAAGAGCTGATGACACTCAACAACCCACTCGTCATCCAAATCTACACAGAAGAACTTCTGAACCTCCATCGCGGCCAAGGAATGGACCTCTTCTGGCGCGACACTCTCACATGTCCCACCGAAGACGACTACCTCGAGATGGTCGGCAACAAAACCGGAGGCTTGTTCCGACTAGCCATCAAGTTGATGTGCGCCGAAAGTCCATCACACAACTACAATCCCAATCCCGACCTTCCACATCAGCCGGCAGACTACGTGCCCCTGGTAAACACAATCGGTCTTCTATTCCAAATCCTAGACGACTACCGCAACCTCTCAGATACCATCTACACCCAAAACAAAGGTCTTTGCGAAGATCTCACCGAAGGAAAATTCTCTTTTCCCATCATACACGCGATCCGATCAGATCCAAATAACTTAGTCCTGATCAATATTCTGAAACAAAAGACCAACGATGATGAGGTGAAGCGGTACGCTGTACAGTATATGGAGAATTGCGGCAGTTTCTCATATACTCGGCGAGTCTTGAGAGGTCTGACGAAGAAAGCTATGACTTTGGCGGATGAGATCGACGTGAGAGATGGAGCGCAGCAAGGGAAAGGAGAGTCTGTGAAGCTGATTTTGGAAAAGTTGAGAGTGGATAATGGGAAGCATTCGAGGGGGAGTGCTAGTGCTTGAAGGACCGCGTGCAGAGACGAGCAGAGACGAGCAGGGATGTTAATAGGCACTGAAGTCTCAGGAGGATGATTTGTCGGAGAGAAAGAGCCAAAAAGGATTGCAGCTGGCAGGCCATTTATGCTGAGGAAAAGAAAGCTGAGATGTGAAAATGGGGAGGTCTCTGTTGCATTTCGCGTTTCTAGCTAGCTCGGCTTTTTTCATGATACCAATTTGAACGAAATTACGATTCTTGAGACGATGCGAATGTTCACCTCTTTCGAGACTGGTTCATTCATCTTTTGCGTGCTTGTTTGAAACCCTTTGGTCTCCCCAACAAGGACAGGCTATCGGGAGGAAAAGAGACGTTCGCCGTGACACTTGAATCTTGTTCGCCATTTCCATATTGACACAGTAATAGCATTTTCGCATACAGTACTTTCCTGTACAATCCAACCAACCCCTTTCCAGACGCCGCGACACCGTTTGAACCATTGCTCATATGAGCGTGTCATTAACATGACCACCAATCACACCGCTTTCGTCTCTTCTCGTCGAGGCTGGAGAGGTATCTAGAGTGCTTGCGAGGCGGACCAGCGATCACCATCACTGTCTCAGGCCCCGCGGCACTTCTATGCTTAGCAGACGAAGGTCTCCGAGCACATCGAGTAGCCAGCTCCCAGCTAACCAATACGGATTGCGACTGAGCTTTGCTAAACCTTGACATCCGCGGCCAACTTCCTCGCCAGCTTGTTCAAATCCGCATAAGCCTCTTTCCACTCATCCGCACTCTCCGTTGCGCCCTTTCCAGTATTCGGCGTCAACATGACCACACTCGTCGGCCGCTTCGTAGACCCCGCAGCACCCAACTCCGCTCGCGATGGGACGTAAATGTACGGAATCCCGTGGTCTTCGCACAGCACCGGAATATGCGAAATGACATCCATGGGGCTGATGTCTGCCGCGAGAATGACGATTCCGGAAGGTAAATTGGCCGGGTTGAGGGATGTGGGCGTTGCGACGGGGGATTTGCGAATCGATTTGACGCATTCTTTCACGCCGCGCTTTAGGGCTTTGGATTTGGCAGCTGGAGGTATGTTAGGAAATCTGCCCATGTGGAGAGTTTGGGTTCTTCGATTATGAGGTCTTGTGGGAGGGGTTGGCGCCTGTCTAGGGCTGCTGCTGAAGAGGACGATGATGCTGTTGCAGATGTTGCGCGCTGTACTGTCGATGTCGTTGTTGTTGTTGCATGGGAAGGGGGAAATTGTGGTGAGCGAGAATTATGATGATGAATGTTACTGGGGGGACTACGAGACTGGGACTCACCCTTCTTTACGGATTTGAGCACTTTTTTCTGGTCTTTTTCGCTGGCCAGTGGGTTTGCGAAGGGGACGAGAGCTGCGATGCCGACGACCGAAAGCCCTTTGTCGTCTGGTTGCTCCTCCTTAGGCGCAACGACGGAGACTTCGGTGTTGTCAATGTCCATTACTGATTCGTCTGCACCTTCGCTCTTGCGCGACTTCTTCGATTTCTTCTCTTTCTTTGGCGTGGGCGCTGCATCGGCGTCGACCTCTTCGTGCTTGCGCTTCTTCTCCTTCTTCTCTTTCTTGGCCGCGATTTCGGCCTCTGTCTTATCCTTGCCCATGATGAAGGCGACTATCGGGTGGCAGCGGTGTCGCGAGTGTGGAATTGATAGGGTGCGGTTGATGTCGTGGTTAACGCAGTTTTCTCCGCCAGAGCTCAAGCTCAAAAATTACGGCGAGGCAGGTCGGCTCGAGACGCAAAGATGAAAGCTTGGCATCGCATTGAAACTCCACTGCAGCTACGGTATCCCATCGCCCCATCTGATCATCAGCGCTGCAGCATCCTTCCGAACGGCGAAATATAGGGCTGCGATGCGGAGACACTGTAGCGTACTAGCAAGTATCAAAATGGCGCCATCCACCTTCTTCTCCTTCTGTCTACACACGATTCAGCATGATCCTAAAGCTCTCCCTCTGGACTGCAGCAGTTGCAGCAACAACATCATGTTCTTCTCCCGGCCAATCTCATGATGAGATCCATAATGATCTTACAGAGGCTTTTGCAAGCAGACAATATTCTTACGTCGGAGGACAGTATATCAACTATACCTTACCAACATCAAACACGACAAGCCGATACATGGTCGGCCAAATCTACGTCGAACACCTTATCCCTCCGAATGTCACCAAGGCCAATCCAGTCATTTTGATACATGGAAATGCTCAATCAGGCACAAACTTTCTGAATACCCCAGACGGACGTGAGGGCTGGGCATCTTATCTGCTTCGCACAGGCTATGAGGTCTATATTACAGACCAAGCAGCTCGAGGGAGGTCGCCATATCTACCTGGCCATGATGGGGATCTGACTGCCTTTTCCGCGCAGCAAATCGAATCGCAATTCACCGCACCGGAGAAGCGAGATCCACTTCCTTATCCTCAAGCGGCAGGGCATACTCAATGGCCCGGAGAAGGTGAGGCCAGGTAGCGGTGTGTAATCTTGGAGAGCAGAGCTGATGTTCCGCGAAGGCACTGTTGGCGACCCCATTTTCGACGACTTCTACGCGTCTCAGGTCCCAGCTCTGATAAACGGCACCATCCAGGCCTCCTACAACAACGCTTCGTACACTGCACTGCTCGAAAGGATCGGAAAGCCTAGTTTTGTCTTCACGCACTCTCAATCAGGTCCTTGGGGATTCCAACTCGCAGATACCGTTCCGCATCTGGTCCAAGGTCTCGTGAGCATGGAGCCGCAAGGACCTCCTTTCCAGAATTGGATAGGTCTGCCCTTCGCAGAAGGCTACACTACCACTGGTGGTTCTCGGTGTTATGGCCTTACTAATCTGCCACTGCATTACGATCCTCCGCTGGATAATGATGACTCAAGTCTGTTGCGGACAGAAATTGTGCCTGCAAGAGACTCAAACTCTTCAGACTGTACAAGACAAGCGGAGCCTGCGAGACAACTGGTTCATCTGGCAGAGGTGCCACACCTGGTCTTGACCGGCGAGGCGAGTTATCACGACGTGTATGATTACTGTACGGTGAACTACATGAGGCAGGCTGGACTGGAAGTAGATTTTGTCTCCCTCGGCGACGTAGGGATCCACGGCAACGGACATTTCCTGTTCTTGGAAAGGAACAGCCTTGAGATCTTGGAGAATGTGGTGTTGCCGTGGCTTGAGGCACCGTCCAAGTTATAGTCCTCGTTCCAAAGATATTGAAGGTCAATCTCGAATATTCTGTCCTCGTAGTGCCTGCGTATCAGCGACCTGCCGTAATCGGTGCGCCTCTCCCTCCATATCGTCTCGCGTGCTCGCCGAAGCCACATTGCAGCTCATGAGAGTACCCGTCTCTCGTTGGGCGCAAGCATATGTCCATCTATCTGCCCACATTTGGACGTGCAGCTGGCTTTTGGTCCGACTTTGGAGATGCGTGCGACCGATTATGCTGTATCCCGACTGCACGCTTTCCATCCTCTTCTTGCTACAAGACCCACTTCACCGCATCTATCATGCACGTTCATGAATCGAGGTGTTGCGGCGTGCGTAGCATTTCTTCTTCCCTTCTCAAAACATTCTCCCCTTAGAGCCGTTCCATCTTCAATTTGCTCCTCTCGCATCTCTCGCCCTGCTCTCTACCCAAAATCCAGGATCTGGTCTCCTTAATTCCTTCATCTCCGAGGTTGTGAGTGGCTTCTCGACTTCTGCGACATCGACGAGTTCTTTGACTGCGAAAATTTGGCCAGCCACAGATTGTGAGACGGGGTGGTAGACGGTAGTCATGCGCTTCTTGAGGCCGAGCGCGTGCAGTACTCCTGATGTCTTCTTGGGCAGACCAATGGCCGATCGGAGGAGTGTGATGCGGAAATAGGCCATTGTGGAGTGTTTCGTTGTGGTGATGGTCGTGATCAGAGGTTCAATGGCAACGCCGAGGAGAGACGGAGGTTCGCGACTCCAGCTTCACTCCGCGACCAACTTTAGCTCCATGGCATGCTGCGGGCGGACCCCCGTCCGACCATGACACGACACTGAACACGAGACACGCGACAATAGTGGCACAGGGCCTACACTTTGAGTGTCGCAACCGAACTATCCAGTACAGTCGCGACTCCAGCCTCCTTACATAGGAGGAGCCACCGCGACAGCATCTCAGGCTCCAGCCATCATGAACGACCCGCCGCCTATCGAGAACCCAACACTGCGCCTGGCCGAGCTGTTGCGCAATCCCGACGATTTGGACAAGCTACCCTCATTACGGCAAGAGTTCACGCGCAAGAAGTCCACCATCGACGCCCAGCTCAAGCATGGCCTCTCCGAGCAGCTCCAGATCACCCAGCAGGGCATGTCGTCGATTCAGACAGGCCAGCACACCGTGCAGCTCATAAAAGAGGAGATGATGAAGATTGACAAGCTTTGCGCCGAAGCGCAAGGCATGATTGAAGACTTTCCCGAGATCAACAAAATGAGCATCATGCAGCGCAACTTCGCCGCAGTGGAAGACATGAAAGAGAAGATCAAATCGTTTGGCAGAGAGCTGCAAGTGCTGGAAGAGCTGTTGCGAGAAGATGATGACGATCTGGAGACACAGCCGAATCTGCTAGCCATCCATGCCGGCCTGTCCGAGCTGAGAGACGTAAGGGATCGTGCAATGGATCAAGTCAAGGGACATGCCGAGGGAGAGTCGGGACTGGAACTGATCGAGAATCTACCTTTGGAGAGCGGCGTCACCTTGCGAGACCACTTTACGAAGCTGGACGATGTGGTGGAGTGGTTTGACGAGCATGTGGGACAAGCTTGCATCAACCTGATTGGGCTTGTGCAAGCAGGCAATAATGGGCTGGTCGTGAGGCTGGGACTTGTGATCGAGGAAGAGGAGAAGAAAGATCGACAGACAAAGGCTTTGCAAGATGCGCAAAGAGAGTTCCAAGATGTGGCGCAGAGATTCAAGAGCATCAATGTGGGACAGAGAGAGCTTCGAGGTTACAAGAAGAAATTCTTGCAGGCTATCGAATACAGCGCGGCCGCGCAGTTCGACCAGGTCAAGCAGGCCTTTGATGAGGATCCAGAAAAGCTCGAAAAGGCGTGCAGATGGTACTTCAACGACTTGAACACTGTCAAGCTGGGAATGCAGGACCTCATGCCAAAGAAGTGGAAGATCTTCAAAACGTATTGCAACATTTATCACAACCTCATGCACGACTTTCTCGTGGCACGTTTGGACGACAGTAACATCACACCGGTACACATGCTCGCGATTCTCAATTGGGTGGAGAAGTACTATAGCAAGATGGCCCGGCTGGGGATCAAGCAAGAGGAGCTCAAGCCTCACGTCATCGACGAACGTGAGACGGAGCTGGTGCGAGACTACCGTAATCTCATCACGAAGGCCGTCGAGCAATGGATGGATCGCATGGCAACATCCGATCGACGCACGTTCGTCTCTAGGGAAGAGGGTAGCTTGGATCAGGACGCCAATGAACACCTCCATACGAAGACGTTGGGAGACATGTGGACTATGCTTCGCGAGCAGCTATCGGTCGCAGAGTCATCAGGACGCCCAGATGTTGTGGAGGGTGTGGTGGATGCCATGATGCGTGCTCTGCGGGAGAGACAGCAAATGTGGCAACGACTTATCGATGACGAATTCCGCAAGATCGAAAATGCGCCAGACCCCACAGCTCTCGAGGGAGTTGGTACATTCCAAGAATGGCTTGTTGCTATTGCCAACGATCAGATCGCCAATATCGATGAGGACTCTGGCAGTGTCTCGTTCTTGACACGATTCAAGCAGGACTATGAGCCCTTGGTCAGTCCCGCGTACGCCGTGACAAGCACCGCTGATCACGAATCTCTGATCAACGGATACGTCGATCTGGCCACGCATTGCATGTCGATATTCGCAGCAGTCATCTTCGCGACAGATATCAGGCCGGTGCTCACCGAGTTCTTCACACCTGTATGGTACGGAAAGAAGACCATGGCATCCATCACCACAACCTTCGAAGATTACCTCAAGGATTTTACTGGCATCCTTCATCCTTCACTTCAGGACATCTTCGTCGAGGAGCTCTCGGATGCTCTCCTTGTGCGCTATCTCTCCGGTGTGCGAAATAAGGGCGTCAAATTCAGAAGATCCGATCCATTCACCGAGAAGATCAAGGAGGATGTTGTTACTGTTTTCAACTTCTTCAATCAGCATCCTGACATCTTCGAAGTGATCAAGGACAAGTGGAGAGTCATATCTTCGTTTGGAGATTTGCTAAGCGCAGAGAAGGGGCCCAGTGTCGTGAGAGCATTTGAAAACATGAAGAACTCATATTGGGATGTGCAGATTGGCTGGGTTGAGGCTGTCTTGAGGAGTAGAGACGATTATGGTCGAGATATGCTAAGTGGTGTGAAGAGCGCGGCTGCTGCGTGGAACGGTGAGAGAGGAGTAGAAACGGTCATGAGCAAGGTCAAATGAAGGAAGAGGCGGATGGGAGAGGCATTGGTCTTTGATTGTTCCCAGCGAGGAGTTTGGGCGTATATTGTTGTACAGGCAGGACGTGATACCCAGCCTATTTTATCCGGTGCAACCTGTATATGCTCTACGGTCGCAGCATGTCATTTCACTTGGTTTGCTCTTGCCATCTTACCTCCCATAGCGTTCTTTCTGTCCCAGATCGTGCTGACTCATGCGCAAGCGGGATGGAAACTTCCCTCAACACGGCTTTTTCGAACATGACTGAACTTGCAACACTCGAACAATCGCAGCACAAAGTGTCACGTAAGTCACGATGGACTACCTCATCCGCTACAGACAGATGCATGAAACCTTTCGACAACCGGAGACAGACGCGTTGGCAGAGCTCAACGGCTTCACCATAGATTGGATCTCGTACTCAAACGACGTAGGTAAACATCCGAAAGGTAGGCGAAGGGCAGCTGTGCACCCATAACATGTTCTCGGGCTGCTTCGTGTCTGGAGTTTTGCCACAAGGTCGGTACTCTCACAGTTGCCTTTCGCCTACGTGGCATGGCTGAATTATCTGCTCACTCTGCCTTAGTCTCCATTCGC
>JAASLG010000009.1:0-86509 GCA_013365235.1 Cercospora sesami
CCACTGGAAGAGACCCTTGAGCGAGAGAACGTGTACGACGTCGTCCGTGTTTTCGAGCAAAACTTTGTCCCACATTCGCTTCGCATACTCGGACTCGCCGCTCCCGATGGTGCTCAGAATGGCCGAGACGTCATCGCGTGGTACGGTCTGGCCCGTTTCTGCCTTCATGGTCGGATCGGGCCCGTTCATCACATAGCGTGGCATCGTCATGCCACGTTGGTAGTTGATAGAGTAAGAGCCATCTGTTCAGCATGTCAGTACCACACCATCGAGACACGGTGATCTACATACCAGGATTCTTGTTCGTGACGGCGTTCGGCTGCTCCACCAGATCAACCTGGAACCCGACGAAGAATTTCACCTGGTCGGTGTCCCACGTGATGGGAATCATAGTTAGCAAGTTCATGAAAGGCTGGCCACCTCGTCGATAGTTGATTAGCGATATTTGCGCTTCCCTCCGCAGGTTGATCATATTCTTCAAGTAGAGTACGGAGTCATCGTCGACGTATTTTCGCCTTATGCCAGGAGCGACGTTCCCGTCGGGCGATTGTAGAAACCGGCAGTTGCGGCCAAGAATCATGTGTTTGGTGTAACCCGTCAGCCTCTCGAAGTTCTCCGAGCAGTATACGATGGGAAAATCATCCTTTTCGGCATCGCATACCACGAAGGCGCAAGACAAATCAACAGATCCGATGTTGATCTCGGGGTTGGGCCTCGTAGCGACTCGCATCTGTATATATCAGCTGTCTGCAAGCACAGAAAAGTTGACTTTCACTCACAAGAACGCCAAGCATATCGAATCCGGTCGAGGAGTAAGCGTTCTTGTACACCGACTGCATATGAGGCTTGCCGGACATCGTCGACGGCCATCCCCCTTCAGGCATGTCCCATGGAAAGTTTTGGTTATTAGGATTAATATTCTGAGCCTTGACCGGTACTGGCCCATTTATGCCATCGTATTGTGTTCTATGACGGTTCATGCCCCGATCGTCCTGCGAACCTGGGACCGGATGCTGGGGTTGGCCAGGAAAACCAGCCCCGGCATGGGGGCCATTCGAATGTGGAGACGCATGTGAGCTTTGACTGTGTATGGGAGGGCGTGAAGCATGGGACGAAGTGTGCCCACTAATGGGTGTTGCACTATGCGGGGAGGCACCATGAGCAGGGCTGGCAAGATGATCGGGTACCTGCAGGCTCTGCGTCCTTGACAGCTGCCGTACCGTGGAGGGCTGACTACTGCTCTGAGGACCATATTGCGAATGCTGACTATTCCCACCTCCTGGGTCATGTGATGGTATACGGCCTGACTGTGGAGTAACGCCGCCGGGTTGAGATTGTTGCGTGTGGTGCATAGGCGAGCTAAATGTCGAAGTGCTGAAATGTGGTTGGTTGTACAAATTCATCTGCATAGGATCCTGACTCAAGGCTGAGCTGAGCCCATTTGCATCGACGCCATAGTCTTCCATGTTCATGCCCATGCCGGTATCGATATATGGACTCGTCTGCATACCTCCCATATCCATGGGCGCAGAGGGATGAGCGGGAGAGGTGGCCATGGCGGAACCCGGGGTGACCATCGAGGTATAATTTTGGTTGTTGTTCTGGAAGCTGGCGGTATCCAGCGACAAGTCTCCATTGGACGGCCGGCGGCTGCTGTGTGTCCTTCGCGGTTGCTGACCGACAGCAACAGGCGTGACACCTCCAGATGCAAATCCACTTTGATCCATGCCCGAGCTGGGATCGTACTGAAAGCTGTTCATGGAGCCCGCAGGCGAGCCGGATCCATAGTCCATCATCGATATTCGCCTCATGTCTGGATTCAGGTGGTGAGGACTGGTGCCGTAGGTCTGGCCCACGGGCATGCTCTGGCGGCGGATCATCTTCGCGTTTTGATTGACAATGTCGTCCAGCGACTGGCCTCCCATGCCTCCCATGCCATCTTGACCCATCATCTGCATGCCATCGTCGTGCTGATCCAAGTTGCTGCCATCAAAGGCAGCATTAAAGCTGCCGTAGCCATTCATAATGGCGGAGTCGGGCGGAGCGGCGGACGCGATTCACAGCAAAGGTGCTGGACTCTACCCGCCGGCCGTCCTATCTGCGGCGCTCTTGCGGCCAGATTGCCGCCGGTGGAGGTTCACCGCGTGCAGCGCCAGCATGAACGAGGGCGCGTTGATGTCGGAGGGAGGTCGACGGCGGTTTTTGGCGATGCTGGTGTGGTGGTGTAACCCAGGCGTCCGGACGTGCAGAAGCGACACGGGCTGCACTCCGCTTTGGTGAGTTGATGTCGGCAAGCGACACGGCGCTGGGCGCAGGCAGCCCTCACCATGCACGGGAGGGGGGGCGTTCGGCGTGTTGAGAGCCTGCAAACACAGGCGCCGTGGTGATGGAGGTGGCGGCGGTGGGCGTGGGAGTCGGCGGAGGGTTCCACGGCGCGGTAGTGAGCAGGTGCTGGTTGCTCGCGGGCGGTCTCCAGTGCTGAGCCCGACCACGAGAGAGGATCTCGCCAGCCAGCCAGTGGAGATGTCGAAGGCAGCACGCTAGAGCAGCACTAGCTTGCCGCAGCCTTGGTACTCCCCTCGGAGGGCACAAAAATGCTCCTCCCGCGTCTGCGCGAGCTCGTGCGGACCGCGTGTCGCGGAGGGTGTGACGACGTCTGTCTGCGTCGCTGGACCCGCGCAATTGTGCAGTCGTGACAATGGGATGATATGGGCGATAGAAGTCCCGCTGCAGCGCTTCTGCTCGGGGCGCGCGAGATGAGAGCAGTGCGTCCGTCGGTGGCAGATGCCGTCAGAGGCGCACCCGTCAGCAATGCGCTGCACTATAACGCAACGCAGCACCCGCCGACCGCGCAAAAAGTCGGCGGCGACATGGGTTGCTCGCTGCGACTGAAACGCGAGGGAACATCCACGTCGCCCAGCCCGGGACCAGGGAGGCAGGCGGGCACAGCACGCCGACAGCAGCCTAACCTAAAACCTCGAAGCGTAATCGAACATCCAACACCGCTCCGCCGCCTGCTGGCTCGCGGCAGCGATGCGCTTTTCGACGCAACTCTGGACACCACGCGTCGACAGGCACGACGGGACGCGTTCCTCCATACCTGCCTCCCGCGACCACATCTCCCAAGCGGCTCCCGGAGATTGCCTGAATCGTGTCCATCACCCACTGCTTTGGGCATCTCCCCTATAGAAATCTGCGAGTCCATGACGACGTTCAACCACCATTCACACTCACCGACTGGCGTCAAGCCACGCCTTGGGCTTGTCCACGCCCCGGGCTTCTGCATCGGATGCGCTCCGTCAACGGCCCAAGTGTGCCGACTGCACAAATGCACAAAACCGTCGAAACAGCTGCCCAACTCGGGCCATTTGATACAGTATCCCACGGCCACACTAGCCCATCCCAGCATCCTGGATCGCCGTGGACCATGATCTACGGAAAGGTTACACCGAGTGCCAAGTCTCAAAAGCCACTTTGTACTATCCATAGCCCACGCGTGCCTCAAACGAGCGACATCCTATTTCCATAATGACTCGCGTCAAAATTTGGGCTGATGCCATAAAACAGCCGCAAGCGCTCGATGCGCGCTGCCTGCCGAAGGATTCGGACAAAACGTTCGGTCGCAGAATCGGTTGAATTCCAGTTCGTGGTGCAATGGTCCAGCATCTCCCATTCTAGAAATCAAGAATTTTGTTTCACACATCAACTTCGCCGCGCCTATTGGACGGTCAACACCATGTTGCACCAGACCACGGAGCCGCATAGCGGATCAGAGCTATTTCGTAAGCCTCGTCACTTTGCAAGTATCCTGGACCATTTGCTGGCAGCTGCAAGGGACAAAATGCTCCACCAGACAAGCGAAGATCTGAATCCTGAAGATAACAGCCATGTGAGCTGTTTCCGAATTTGGATATGGCAGCTTGCCGCGATAGCGTGGAGACAGCTGCGACGAAACCGGCACCTCAAACTCATCTTTGGGGACATGCTTTGCATCGACTACATCGAGTGATCGTGGACTCGACTGGACTGCTCGTACCTTATGAATTTGCTCAATGCACCTTGCACCTGATTGTCGTAGAATGACAGACGGACCCATGTCCGCACCGGAATTTTCCAAATCATTATCGTTCTCGCGCTAAGTAGCGGTTCAGCTCGACACGACCCCAATCTATGGGACAAGAACACAAGCGAGCACGACATATATCACGAAGCGATCGCCAAAATCTATCCCTTCCTCTCCGCGCAGAGTTGGGTTCTTGCGATTCACTGGTTTGGTTTGGCAAGGCTGCCCTGCAAAGACTTCACTGAGAGGTGACTACCGACCACTTTGGCCATGTTCCATGAGCTCTGCATCTAATTGCAGCTACCACTCTACAAATTCCTCTTCGTCTCGGTTCTACCTCGTTCAGCCTACTCCACAAAGTTCAAGAAGGCCACATGATGCATCTCAACATCCTTGGCCCCGTTCCTCAAATAATGGATATTATCCTTGAAGGTCGCCGTCTCCCGAAACTGCATATGTTTCTCCACACTCTCCCAGCCAATGATCAAGACCGCTGCTTTACCTTCCACATCCTCCTTTGCTGGACTCTTCACATTGTCCTCCACCGTCAACCCAATAGCACCTGCGATATACCCATCACTCTTTTCTTTCTCCATGATTTCCTTGAATTTCCCCACACCTTCCAAATATCCATCTGGAGCTCCATCGCTGCCGAAGTAAAACGTGGCGACTTCTGTAACAGGAGCTGAAATGGCTTTCTGAAGTTCACCCAAAGGCTCGAGGTTCGCGTGGATGAGTGAGAGGTCGCCGCCAACGATTCCCAGAAAGCGGTTCAAGAAAGGCTTGTACTCTTCCGTGGCCATGAAAGCTTTGTGGTGGTCGACACTGTCCCAATCTGCGAATAGCACGCGAGTCAGTCATCAATGTTCGCACAAAAAGTATCACGAACCATAGGGCCACATTCAAAGCCGAGATCCGAAAGGCAATGGACATCTGGTGCCCGAAAGTCTGCGTGTCTTGCTGCAGGTCCAACAAAGCCAAATTCTCGTGTGAAGAAAAAAGCCTGCGACACTGAATCGCAGACTCTTGTTCCACACAGCCGCCGGTAGAGGTCTTCCAAAAGCCGAATAAACCCAAAAAGCAACAACCTCTAGACCAAAAGTCTCCTCACACACGACAACCTAAATGACCCTCGAGCGCTCATAACACCGGCCATGGCAACAACCATTTTCCACAACAAGAAAGGCAAAGTCCCCACACAAACAACAGCAAGGGTCGTAAGGGCAAAAGTATCACAACTTACGGACAAGCAATTGAAACACGTCCGGCTTCTCGACCTGCATTCCAAACTGGATCTGCTGCACACCGTCTGTTTTCTTCAGCGTGGCGCCGACTTCCTTGAGAATTTGGGCTGCTTCATTGCTCTCGGAGCCGATGTCTGAGCCTGGCTTGAGAGGGCAGACGAGGATTTCTGTTGTGGTGGGCATAGTTTCGGCGGTCGGCGTGCGGTTCCGTAAGGTGGATTGTGGGGTGATCTTGTTTTCTGGATGTTTGAGATTCGATCTGACTTTCTGTCTTGTCTGTTGAGTTCTAGGGCTTTGTCGCCGAAGACACTGACTCGAGACTCGATGAAGTCAAATGGTGTAGGCTTATACGGCTTTGTTTTGTTGACTTGTCGCTTTGGGGCAACTTCGCGAGCACTTATACAAGTGTCAGACGAGGAGACCAGAGTTCCGCTGGCGGTTTGACCGGTCTTGATCAGCTTAGAAATCGAACTCTGCCTGCGTCGGGACAAGTAGGAATAGCAACAGGCGGGATTCCTCTGTGATAGAGGGATGACGTGAAACGGGCTTCGGGTGAGTCTTTGACAAGCAGAGGCTGCTTTGGGTGGGAAAGGTTGGTTGGTTGGGGGAGGAAGAGTGAGACGGCGGTGGTCTGGACAGCAATTACCTCGCTCGTGAGGAGCTCTGGAGAGCTTGAAGCTCTCAAAACAGCCGCTGCACAGCGATCACTGATCGTGACTTGGACGTAGGTAGCAGTAGTGCCCCGCTGTGCAGTGAGCAGCTCCCATTTGCAGCACTTTCCGCGCACTCACACTTCGCGCGGTGCAGTGTAGCCGGCATCATTGTGTTGCACAGCGAGCAAGCTGTTGACATCAGACAGGCCATGGAGACCGATTCGCCCGTCCAAGTCTTTCTCACATATGGACCTGATTTCACATCTTTTGGTCCAGGCTTTTGAACCAGCAGATCGTAGACGACAAGGACCTGCCTCCGTACCTGGTCGTGGAAGTGATCTGGAGCTTCTCGTTATCAGCACCGCTCGACGTCACGAACGCGAGAACGTCGCCGTCGTCCGACATCGGAGCATGCAGTCCAAGCTCCTCGCGCTCTGGCTGCCGCTCGTCATCCACGCCGCCATGTCCACAGACACGACAGACACGCGTGCAGCACTGCTCAAGGCCTCGACACCACCGTCAAAAGACTTCTTCAACACCCTCGTAACCGCCAACCACATCCTCGCCCACCACAATGTCGTCGACGCCTACGGCCACATCTCCGCCCGCAATCCGCAAAACCCACAAACGTTCTTCCTCTCCCGCTCCCTAGCTCCAGCTCTCGTATCCCGCGACGACATCCAAGAATACAATGTCTCAGACGCCTCACCGGTCAAAAAAGGAGGTGACGTGCCCAAAGGCTTCCTAGAACGCTACATACACTCCGAAATCTACAAAGCCTACAAAGATGTGAACAGCGTCGTCCACGCACACAATGAAGCCGTACTACCATTCAGTCTCGGCAGCGTTCCCCTCAAAGCAGTCTACCACATGGGCGGCGTAATGGGTCCTCAAGTCCCCGTCTTCGACATCGCAAACCATTATAAACCTTCCGATGAATATCACTCGATGCTCATCACTAACGAACACTTGGGCGCGGGCCTCGCAGGAGGTTTCAACCCTACAGGACCCATGTCAAAAGTCGGCGGGATGATCAAGAGTTATTTGGCAGGTTCGGAATCCACACCTGCCGCGTTCCCTTCTTGTCCCGTTGTGCTTATGCGCGGTCATGGATTCACGAATGTGGGAAGTACGATTGAAGAAGCTGTCTATCGAGCCATTTATACTTGCAAGAATGCGCAGATTCAGACGACGACTTTGTCGTTGCAGATGAGCTTTAATCTGAGGGGTATAGCCAGCGAATTTGGAAAGAAAGAGCATACGCAAGGCGCGAAGCAAGAGGATATCAAGTATCTGAGTGAGAGGGAGGTACGGGATAGTTGGGCGCAGATTCGAGGCACGGCCGAGAGGGCTTGGGAGCTTTGGAGTGAAGAGGTAGGTCGGTCGTCGCTGTATGACGATCCAACAGCAGAGGAGTGAGAGCGCGTGTCAAGCGGACGAAGCGTGTCGCCGTGACTCCTTGCATGATCGCGATGTGGCAGTAATGACTATCATGAATCATGATAATACAACAATGGAACAACAGTACATCATTCGAGATTGACAACTGCTCAGACTGGGGTCATGTCCCATCTTCAAGTGGCCAAGGGAGCAGCAGCAGATGAAACAAAGCAGTACTCTCATGACCGACATTCATTCCACGGGAGGTTGGCGAGATTGCATAGACGCGTGGAGGCGTAAGTTGTTTTCATTCCTTTCCACTTGGCGCGTTGAGAGACTTCACCTCCGTCCGCGCGAGAGATCGTTGCTCAGTACAACGCTGGCATCCTAACTATAGTCTTTCTTTTGGTATCGACCCTTAGCCTCGAGCCCGCCCACACTACGAGCCCGACGCAGAGAGCAAGATGCGTCTCACTGGGGCTCTTCTCGCGCTTCCAGCCCTTACGCTGGCGCAAGTCAGCACGATCACGGTATACCCAAGCTCATGCAGAGCAACATACACGACAGTATTCACATACACTGGCACTTCAAGCGGCACTCGAATCTCAACAACCGTGCAATCGACTGTGACAGTCGTGCCCACACCATTCACCGACGACACGATCAATTCAGGCACTCCCTTCCTAGTCGAAGTCCAACCTGCGAGCTACGCAAGGAAGAACAGACGACAAGCTCAGCCCGTCCGGTCTTTTTTAGACATTAACGGATACCTCACATCCGAAGCCAGTGAGGCAGTTCAATATGTCATCAATAATGGACAACTTCTCGTCTCATCTGGAGGCCAAGGACAGGTCACAGCCGAAACGACCGATCTGAGCGTGCCATACGCGGCTTCTACGACTCTGAAGACTATTCGCACGACTTTCTACTCTGGAAGTCTGAGGCTGGGCTGGAATAACACTGCTTTTGAGAGCGGTGCTGCGGAATTCTACCAGACACAGGAAGGAAGCAGGACGAGAATCGTCGTCCGTCTCAATGGCGCGGCTGATCCTTCTTGGGCGGCAGTGAACTTCAATCTGCAGCCCACTCCTAGTGCTGTGCAATCTTCGACCAGCGCTGCAGTGCCATCGTCGACTTCTACTGATTCTGGAAATGCAACCAGCCTCTCCATCCTGCCAATCTCGACATCTACTACCAGCAGTGCTTCTGGCACCTTTCCCACACTGCCGACCTACCCAAACACGACAGCTAGTTCAAGCAGCGCTTCAGCTACTCCATCAAGCAATGTCGACCCCAGCGGAGCTTGTGGTGCTGGCACAGCCGGCAGCAACTGCTTCGGCGCGCCAGATGGAAGCTGTTGCAGTCAGTACGGCTTCTGTGGTTCTGGGCCAGCGTACTGTGGCGCTGGATGCCAGCCAGGCTACGGAACCTGTGATCCAGTAGCTAACAGCTCAAGTGCTGCACAGCCACCAGCTTATGGTTCATCCAGCGCTGCGTTGCCACCGACGTACGGTTCCTCCTCGAGCGCCGCAGTGCCACCGACGTATGAGTCTTCTACTGCTGAGCTTCCACCCCCAGGCTACTCGCAGCCTGCACCCTCGCTTGAGGTCACAACTTCTGGCAGCGAGAGCGTTACTGCCACCAGTTCCAGCCTCACGGAGACCACCATCAGCGAAGCAACCAGCACACAAGAAACCTACAGCGGTCCTATTGGTACTCCGATCGTGCCATCTCAGTACCCGACAGTCGAATCAGAGCCTCCAGTATATACACCAACTTTCGAGACCTCTTCTCCAGGCGCGAGTGAGACAGCTTCCAGCTTGCCGCCGATTTACTCTTCTTTGGCCAGCAGCTATGCCTCGAGCGAGTCATCAAGCGCTTCGTCTGCACTTTCGAGCATATCGTCAGTACTGTCGAGCGCTTCCTCAAGCGCCTCTGCTTCCTCCTCTGAGAGCAGCGCTGCATCGAGCGCGTCTTCCGCTGCTCAGCCTCCGCAGTACCCTACTCCTACCGGCGGACCCTCTTCTTCCCTCTCCTCTGCGAGCAGTACTGCGTCGAGCATCTCCTCTGTGATCTCGTCTGTCAGCAGCGCTGTATCAAGTGTCGCCTCCAGCTACTCGAGTGCAGTTTCAAGCTACGCAAGCGCAGCATCTTCCGTGGTCTCGTCCGCTAGTAGCGACGTGTCGAGTGTCGGTTCCAGCTACTCGAGCGCAGTTTCAAGCTACACAAGTGCAGCATCGTCCGCCTCAAGTGCCGCAACAGCACCACCAGCATACACGACTCCAGCTCCAGAAGAAGAAGCGGGAAGTTACAGCGCCGCCTCCTTCGACGAGGAATCACCATCCCAAGCATCCAGCTGCGCCGCAACCGCCGTCCCCAATCCCCAATTCTACGCCTCTGCCACAGCTTACCGAGCCTCCTCCTGGCTCGTTCTCCCAACCCCAACACCCTGCGACTTCGGCTCCCCCAACGGCTGGCCAATCGACGACTCCTACTGCAACATCGACGTCACCCAAGGTCTCCAAGTCTACGGCTCAAGCTTCACCACCGCCTTCGCCTCCACAAACGGCATCGTAACCTTCGGCGAAGGAACAACCCAATTCCAAAACCTCCAGCTTCCAGCAGCCAATATTCCAGCTTACGCCGTCGTACCTTTCTGGGATGATACCGCTATGTTCGGAAACGAGACGATCACTCAGGGAATCTTCTACCAAAACGACACCACGGGCGTGACATTTGAATTCTATCTCTCACGACCACAGGATACGAGTCTGATTTTCCACTATACGATCAGCTATGCCTTCTCCAACCCGGGCGTGTTTGTTTACAGTTACTTTGATGCGGATTCTGCGCATAATGATGACGGGAGCTTTTCTACTGTGGGTATGCAAGGAGGTGAGTAATTTCGCATTCTGTTACCCAAAGACCTCCTCTCGGGAGGCGGAAAGATGTATTCCCTTATGCTAATGATTTGATACAGAGGACGCGAGTGGTGATGCAACGGCATTCATGTTCTCGTATAGGACGAGATCAGTATATCCTGGTTTGGTGCTGACGTGTGATACGAATTCCAATATTTGTACGCAATGCACGCAGGAGATTTGAGAGTACCGGAGCATTGGAGAGTACCGGAGCGTTGAAGGAGGAGGAGGAGAAACATAAGGGCTAGTGATAACGAAGCTGCCAAATCTGTATCGTTGGATTGCATAGCAGACAGAAATGCGACGTGCATTGGGATTCTGGGAAATGGTTGAGCACTTATCAAAGCATCTTTACAGCACAATACTTAGTTCGGAGATCAGACAGGAAATATGCTTAGTATGAACTACGATATCTGTTCGTCTCTTCCACCAACACAAGAGGGCTAGCTTCCACCACCACCCATCAAATACTCCACCTCCTCCAGCCACCTCAACTCCACGGCCGAAACCTTCCTCGCCCAAGGCTTCGTCGTAAACGTAAAGTCATTGAACATGATTGCCTCCCTCTTAACCCCATACAAAACCGAAGAAGGATGAATCGCAACCTGCTGCTGTTTCCCTCCAAAAGTTTTATACGACTTATCCGGACACAGCCTCGCCACATTCCCGCTGAAACCTCGTAAGAAACACTTCAGTACAGAATCCTGGCATTCCTCGGAGACGGTTTGTCGGATGGTAGGTTTCTCCAGCAAAGACTTCGTCAGGATACGAAGTTGTTTCCGCACATCCATGACATTTTGCATAGCGCGGTGAGAAATCATATGGTCTGTCGCCCAGCGTTTTCGATCCGAATTCTCGTCTGCGTACGCACGGATGGCGTTTAAGAGTGTAATATGGTCTCCTCGACGAGAGAAGAGTAGAGAGCGGGCTTCCGTGGCTTTCTCACGAGCTTCTTCTGTTTCGGCTGGGAGCCAGATGCTTTCGACATCGAGACCAGCGACGACGTCGATGACTTCAAGTAAGCAGTCTCGTTCTGGTTTCGCGGATTCGAGGATGACGCGGCCGAGAGGTGGTGGGAGTGGTAGGCGAGCGACTTTACGTCCGATTTCTGTGATTTTGCCAGCGTCGTTGATGCAGCCGAGGTGGTGGAGTTGCATGAGTGAGCGGCCCATGGCTTCTTGGGATGGTGGTGTGAGGAATGGGAAGCCGAAGACGTCTTCTATTCCTCTGGCTTTCATTTTGAGGACTGCGCCTGTGAGGTCGCAGTGCAAGATCTCTGGCTTGGTCTGTTGTTCTAGCAATTTGTACTCCGCTTCGGTGAACAGTCTGAAGCACTGTCCTGGTGCTTCTCTGCCAGCACGACCTTTTCGCTGGTCTGCGGATGATCGCGAGATGGGCTTGATCAGCAGTGATTCAATACCGAGACGTGGCCGGAATTGTTTGATTTTTGCCTTGCCCGTATCTACCACAAAGCGTACTCCAGGTACTGTGACAGAAGTCTCAGCGATATTAGTTGAAAGAATGACTTTTCTGGTATTCGGTGACGCTCGTTCGAATATCCGTTGCTGTGCGTGCTGAGGCAAGGCTGCGTAGAGCGGAAGAACGAGCATCTTCGGGAAGTCAGTCGTCAGACTCGATGCAAATTCTTCGACTAATCTCTGGAGGCCGGTAATCGCTTCTTGTCCTGTTAGGAAGACCAGAATGTCTCCAGGCATGGGCTCCTTGCAGTGTATTTGGAATATTCGTTGTAGTGCTGCGTCTATAACGTCCTCAGTCGGTCCGCTCGTGTAATGCAGTTTTACCGGATACTGTCGTCCTTCCACATGACATCGCGCGATTCGATCAGGTAAGACATTCATCTCCTGTTGAGGCTCAGCATCTTCAAAGCCTTCGAATGAGTCCTCTGCACCTTCTCCTCCCCTGGTATCAGCGTCTTTTTCCTGGTCACTTTCATCTTTCCCGCAGATCTCGTCATCCCTCCTCGCGAAAAACTCGCCCAAACTCTCCACGTCAGCCGTAGCACTCATAACCACCACCTTCAAAATCTTCCCCTTCTCCCTCCTCTCCCTCACCAACTGTATCAAAAACCCCAAAATTAAATCCACATCCACCGACCTCTCATGGACCTCATCAACCACCACACAACTATACTGCGCCAACTTGGGATCCCTCAGCAATTCCTGCAGTAGCATTCCCTCTGTAAGATACTTAATCCTCGTCCCAGGGCTCGTATTATCATCAAACCTCACACTATATCCAACCTTACTCGCCGGACTCGCAGAGCCCAACGCTGAGCCCATTTCCTCCGCAACACGTCTAGCCAGAGTAATAGCCGCCACTCGACGTGGTTGCGTAACCGCGATTTTCCCAGTGCACCATTTCGCCTCGAGCAAGAATTGCGGGACTTGGGTGGACTTTCCGCTTCCGGTCTCTCCAGTCAAGATCAGAATATCCTTGTCGCCTGATAATGATTTGCGAATTTCGTCTGCTCGGGGCCAGATGGGAAGTGCTGTTCGGCCTTGGAGAAGTTTTTGCTTCTTGGCTTTGTGCGGGTCGTGTGCTTCTTCGTGCTTTCGTTTTTTGGGTCTTTTAGTCTGTGCTTCTATTGAGCCGTCGAGGTTTTTGAAGCGGGACATTTTGTCTAACGCGTTTGATTTTTGTGGTTGTGGTAGAGTTTGGTGAGTAGGAAGTGAGATGTGCTCGGCGGCTAGATTGCCGACTTATCAGATGTGGGTGTCGAGATAGTGTACTTCATTGGCTGCTGAGAAGCGGAAGCTAGCTCGCGTTCACGGCACGGTGCTGTCGCGCATGAACTGTCAATCATGTGAGAGCTAGCGTGAATTCGTCAAGAGGATTTGAGCAGACACAGATGAAGTTCTTTAGTGTAACCTGCCAAATGTGTCTTGACCTTTTTCGCAATTGGCAACGACAGGAAACTTCAGTCGGAGTCCAAAATCCAAGCATGACGAATCGCACCTGCGTGAACAAGAAGACGAATTCTTGCTCTTCGCAGAGGTGGTGTGCAGGATCGAAATGAAGTAACGACAGTTCATCTGCAATGGACGCGAAAAACTATCTATGCATGCTATTATACTCATAACACTTGCGAGAGCAGCCCAAGTCAACTCAAGCCGCTCGCACATCTCAAGAGCCGAACCCAAAGCACGGAACGCCGCAGAAACTGTGTACGCTCCGAAATAATCAATGATTTCGCCCCAGTCATGCGCCTCGTTCATCTTTCACTTCCAGGTTCGTAATGATCGCAACGTAACAGACAGAAAAGGCGTTTGTCGGTGGGTACAGTTGCATGAATGATCGTTTTTCTCTTTCCAAAAAGGCCCTCCACCACCACCACTACCACCATCATCCACCTTCCCGTCGAGTCATTGAACAATCATATGCGATAATAAGCAAAGGAAAACGCTTCGAACTTCCTGCCTGCTTTGCCTGGAAACAAAGGTTGTGAACGCCCCATCCTCGTATCATCCGGCCCCTCGATCCAGAGGGCAAGCAGCACCATCGCCCCATGGCCAACTGGCCAGCCTTAACTTTGTACACGCAAACGCACCATCTCATGTCGTTGACGCCCTTCCAATGGAACGCCTGGACGATCAATTCCGCCGAGAATTGCCAAAGTCCGTCTCGGTCACCTTCCGCTCTTTCTTTTCCTTTATTGCAAACTGGGTCATCAATGGAAGATGGTCGCTAGGGAAGTAATGGTTCGGGAATCCAGGAACGCGCTTCATGTAGTCTTTGTCGACCTCACCAAGTAGTCCCGTGACTTGCATCGATTGTGTCGAGTAGAACTGCCAGTCAATGACTTGTCGGAAATCAGGCGTGTAGTTTGTGAACTTCATCTCGCCAATGTGGCTGTAGGCTGACTTGAGGCTGAAGGGGTGGCTCATGCCATTCCTCGTGAAGTCTCCGTAGCTGTACTTGCCGAGCTCTTCGTAAGAGTTCGAAAGTGAGCCTTGCGTGA
Organism: Cercospora sesami; assembly: GCA_013365235.1. Classification (NCBI taxonomy): domain Eukaryota; kingdom Fungi; phylum Ascomycota; class Dothideomycetes; order Mycosphaerellales; family Mycosphaerellaceae; genus Cercospora; species Cercospora sesami. The sequence goes on from JAASLG010000009.1 coordinate 14,241, forward strand.
TGAGATCGTAGACACCTGACTTCGAGGTCGAGTTGAAATCACCACAAATAATGAGTGGAATGTGCGTGGACTCGTCGTACTTGAGTGAAGGACCCGGCCTGATTGGGACATTTGCAGTACCATCTGCGTTGTCCTCGCTGCCGAATTCGAACATCTTCTTCTCCGCATCCTTGAGTGCTGGCCACTTGGCATACTTCTCCGACAACTTTTGAATGTGTTCCATGAGAATGGCAACCTGAATGATCTTGATGTCGCTGTGCCATGGCTCCCAGGTCAAATGCGTATTTGCAACGATTAGTCTCGAACCAGTCTCCCGATTTTCCAGGAACAAGACTATCGCAACATGGTCTCGCGGCATGATTCGGTTGTAGACATCGTGCTCGCCCTTCATATCCGGACGCCTGATCGCCTCTTGACTAAAGACAAGGAACTGCTTGTCGAGCACGATGTACTTTGAGTTCTTCCAGAAAATGGCACAACCGTCCACGTTCTTAGACTCTTCGTCGCGCATTGTCTGCGCACGCGACTTGGGGAAGAAGACTCCCTTATAGTCGGTATGTGACAGGTTGGGGCGAAAGAACTCGGCAAAGTTCTCCACGTCCATCTCTTGCAGGCACATGATGTCGGCTGCTCTTCCCTTCATCTCGTCCAGTATCATATCCCGTCGTCGTTGCCAACTAAGCGCTTCGGAGGGTGTGTAACCGTACATTGTTGCGGATGCCGCGCGATCGCACAGAATGTTCCAAGACAGCAGCGTGAAGGAATCGGCGAAGTCGGTTGATTCTTCGACGAGTGGAATCCATGCTCGATCGACCGGTGGCTCGGGAGCTGCAGATAGTTAGTCAAAGTGGCACTTTCAAGTCGCGCGCGATACTTACTAGGCGCCTGCTCACGAATGTAACGGATCAGCTCTTGGGTACCGTGCTCCACGAGTCGATCCTTGTAATCGTGACGCATCGGATTGCCCTCCAGACCAAGCATTTCCAGCTGGTACAGCGTGCCAAACTCGTGTGGAAGGTCATCCAAATTGTTATCGTACAGCAAGAGTTTCTTGAGGTTCGTGAGCATGCCGATCTCTGGGGGCAGGAAGCTGAGGTTGTTCCAGCTAAGGTCTAGGATCGTGAGGAATCGCAGAGTTCCGATTTGAGGCGGGATCGTTGTTAGCTTGTTCCATGGCAGATACAGCTTCTTCAGCTTCGGGTACCGCTCGAGCACAATGGTCGATATGACCTTGAGCCCGTGCCCAGAAAAGTCGAGATCGCCCCATGGGCCCATGAAATCGTCCTCGTCGATTATCCGCTTCCTCTCACCATGCTCCTCGCTGTCGTTCTTGTTCGCAGCATTGTTCGACGATCGGCCCGTAAGTCTCGTAACACCAGGAGCGTTTCGAGCGTAATAATGCACCTTCGGATCCGCCATCTTCATCGTCGAGTATTCCCTCAATTGCTCAGCCCAATGCTCGTTGTGAGGCTTGCCGAGGGAATTCTCAGGTGTGCCGTTCTGAAGGTGCGCAGGTGTGAAATGTGGCGTCGTGTTGGAAAGCGTGCTCGTGGATATCGAGTGCTGGTGATTGCCGAAGGTATTCGCGTGTCCGCCCATGCCATGATCATGGTGCTGATTGTTCATATGGTGCTGATTCGCGCCGTGCATAGAGCTCTGAAACGCCTTACCCAGCGCTGTCTGCTGCGGCTGGAAGTTCTGATGTGCAGCGCCATTGAGAAGAGTGTGGTTTGGTCGGTGGGTGCCGTGATTGTACATGCTGCTATAGGGATTGTGCGCCGGCGAATTGGTGCCGGGCGATCGGTTCGGAGAGGGGGTATCGGCGTTTGGGTGGAAGATGCGGGCGCCGTTGGTGTTGACAGGCGAGCCGTTTCGCAGCTGCTGCCCACGCGTATGCGAGTTATGATTCTGGTAGAGATACTGGTGGCCGGGATTGAACCGGTTGAAACCATCGGCCATCACCAGCGGGCGACAGACGGAGGAGGGCGACGTGAGCTCGCGCGCGACGTCCTCTGCACGGCCCAATGCTACTGCGGCGCGGTTGGGCGGTGTGTCGAGGTCTGATCAGGGAGGAGGAGGATCTGGCCGGCGCACTTTTCGTTTCTTCTGCATGAGCGCCCGCGCCCGCCAACATGAACGAAAGAAAGTAGCCTCCGTGACCGACGAGCAGGCGTGCGCTGGGCTCAAGCTGATGCTCACAACGGAGGAGAGTTCGTTTGTCGGCGAGGTGAAGGCGTGACGAGATGTGGTCCGAGGTTCGAGTCGGGGCTCGTCGTGCGCTGCCCAATGGATATGCCGGCAATAATCTGTGCCCAAGTATCAGAATGTGGCGTGGCAATGCGTGAATGGGCAGCCGCAGTTGCGATGAGCACGATGGTCTTGGTGGTGCTCCGGCGGCAGTGAGCTGTGCTTTGCGTGGAGGTACGTTGTCGCAAAAGCCGCTAGGCTTGTTCGGGTGGGTACGCGCACGTGACTTGGCTGTTTGGTACTGCCAGGCGTATTCACTTCCGCCCTTCAGGTCAATGACGAAGCGCCTGAGTTACCAGCCAACTCTGCAGCATGGGTGGGCTGGACACATTCGCATTGTCTGGTACGGGTGCCACACGCACGCAGCACGCAGCACACCGCGAACTGCATTGCACCACAATCGGCAATCTCGTGAACGTGCCTACAACTGCTGCCACTAGCAATGTCCCCGAGTCAGTGGCATCGCAACAAAGTACACCTCAGCTGCTGGACATATGCACTCCTCCTACCTGGCGTCTGTCGCCAGCTCTGCGGCCCACCTGCCGCATAGTATGTCCCAACCTTCGGAGCTTGGGGCGAGCAGCGGCGCCAAGGCACGACACCCACTGTACCTTATGCTCGCCCTGAGACAAGCATCTCGCCGCTGATGCGCGCACTTCCCGCATCCTCCGGCACGACCAACCTGCATCGCATCGCCGGGCTTGGGCGCTTCTCAGCAAGACATTCGGCGGCCACTGATGGGCTGTGGTTCAGGTCTCGCTTGTGACTCCCGACATGAGGCTCCACTGCTGACTTCTAGGCCGTCGTCCGCCAACTAGCGGCAATCCGATGGGCCTCCGATGGCTCGTCGCGGAGCCGTACCGTGAAACGAACTCCAGTGCGCCACCGCCGGTGTGAGGCGCCTGCCTTGCGATGGGCAGTCTGGAGACAGTGTGTGCGCTGCCCATGCGTCCGCTCTGGCCTCGTGTCATCGTTGTCACCGCCCAACAATTCCAAAGAGTGCTCGACATATAGCCTTCTGTTTCTGGTCATTGCCAGACTGCCCCCACTGCTTTTGGTTCCAAATCTGCTAATCGTCCGCCGCGAACGCGCGTGTGATTCGCCAGGTCGAGGCCTTAGAGTTGTCGACATTTGAGGAACCGCCCTGCATCAATCTGCAGCAACGGCGCCGCTCCTCTAGCGTGGGTCACGCTAGGAAAACGTGGACTCGGCGAGAGTACTGAGAGGGATTACATCGGTTGCGACGCCATCTAGGATGAGTAGCGAGGAAGCTATCTATTATGCTTCCTGCACACCTTATCGTTCTGCAGGTCAGCATGCATCGCAACTCCATCTACAACGAAGCTTGTCAAAAAGAACCCAGCGCTCGTCTCTGGGATCTTTCAAGCTCGTGCGCAAGAGCACATCATCAGCCTCGCTCATGAGGCTTCATCGGCCGCCTGCCGAACAACTACCGGCATACGGAACTGCAGGTCCAGCAATCCAACTATTCATCCTCATCACAAGACATTCGAGACATGGAAGCCACAATAGCGCGATCGCACCTGGCTGGTGTCAGCAGTCTGTCGCTGATGGACATGAGAGCCGTCCACAGTGCAGATTCGCTGCAACGCGCGACGTCAAGCACATTGACACGCTCGACATCAGAATCCAGCGAGACCAGGTTGCTCAAGGATCCATTCGAGTTGCGACATGGGCGAAGATGTTTACGGAGTGAGGTGCCATATCCCTTACCCTGCGATCTCGAAGAGCTTCACAGACAGAGTCTGAGAACTCTGCTGGACTTTCAAATATTTGGGGGTCCCATATGCAATGCTATGCAACGACAGAAACCTCCCAAGAAAGTTTTGGAACTTGGTTGCGGCGGCGCACTGTGGACCGCAATGTGTCACGACTGGTACGCCGCTCGCGGGCACACCGACATTCAGTTCGTCGGTCTGGATGTGGCACCTCTCCCACCAAACCTCCGGAGGCAGGGTATCAAATGGAAGTTCGTTCAACATGACATGCGCCGCGTGCCGTTGCCATTCGCGGACAACGAATTCGACCTGATCATGATCAAAGACTGCAGCACAACAATGCCTCTGGACCCCAGATCGGAAAAGATACTTATAGACCTAGTTCGTGTACTCAAGCCTGGTGGCTACATGGAAATATGGGAATCAGATTTCATAACCAGGTCTCTTCTCAACAATACACCTCCTCCAAGATGTCGAGTACCTGAACACCAGCAAGACGCGGACCGCAGCGGCACATTTGCCGTACCGATTGGATCCCCCTTCGCACAAACACAGAACAAATATTTCCAGAAAGCAAACAAATGGATGGAAGAGATCTTCGAGAAACGGAAATTGAACCCTGCTCCCTCCACCCGTATAGCCGAAATGCTCATGAGCGAACCTGGATTCCACGACGTCAACTACCGCCGCGTGGCCATCCCATTTCGAGAACTTCCTTGGGAGAAAGAACGCGCACGCGCTGCAAGGAACGGACATGATTCTCCATTGTCAGTGAACTCCGCGGACGACACCCATGGCCTCGAGTCTCATTCCAAGCTCACTCCGGACCAGTTGGCTCTCAGACACTCGGCTTTAATCACAGTTCTCGGAATGATCGAGGCGCTTGAACCTGAATTGAAAACTGCCAGCAGGATGAATGCCGAAGAATGGAGCATCTGGTGGGCGTGCATGATGACGGACCTGCTAGATCCCTCCAATGACAGTCTTTCCGGCGAGTGTCTTGAAATGGGGGCCTGGTGGGCCACGAAAGCCGGTGATCCTGAGGACTCGGATCTCTTCGAAGATTCGGAAGAGGACAAAGGTCCTACTTCATTCTTGGATTTGTGACACGATAGCACCATGTTCATGCGCCACCATATTGTTTCCCTTGCTTCAGCGCGCGGTAGCGTTTGAGGTAATATCTGTTATTGAAGCGAAAAATGTTAAAGAGGAATGGAGGAAAGAAGCATCGTTATCAGGTGTAATCGCTCATTTGAGCAGGAAAGGAAGAACTTCTCCTTTGTTTTGCGAATCGCAAATGCATATGCTGGGAAAGGGAGGGAAAGGGAAGGAAAAGGGAAAATACATGATACCACACAGATGCTTCAAGGATGAGCAACTGGCAGCAGAAAATGCTGCAGATACCAAAAGCCTTCCATGAAAGAGGGAACGGGACCAGAGCGAAAGACTTACAGAGCTTCGATCTCTGCGAAACGAATTAGCATCTTTAGCGTCAAGCATCATCATTATTGAACGGCCGTTGTAACTACACGAAATGATACACCGATCTGGGTTCAGATATCGAATAGGAGAAGAAAATGATTACCTTTCTTGACATATTCTGCCTGAGCAATGCCTTTCCGAATCTGATCTTCGTCTGAGAGAGACGCTTTGGACATGAAGGCTTTGTGGAGGCGAGGTCGAAAGTAGGAGTAGCCTAACGGGTATTCGCGTCCGAGATAGAGGAGTTCTGGTCAGAGCAGTCAGAGCCATACGCTTGAAGGATGATGGTTGAGGTGCGCTGTAGTTCTTGGGCTTGCCTTTGTATATCCGAATGACATCGTGGCGGAGAGCATTTGATGCCATGGTTGTTGTCTCAAAGGGAAAGAGCAATGCCTTGAACTCGGTCGGTATAGGACCGGGATACTTGTGTCTGCAAATCTGGAGTCCTACACGTTGTATGGATGAATGGCAAACTGCTACTTTGCTGGGTGTTGTCGATGACGAACCACGGAACGCATCGAGTGTGGAGAGAGGATGTTCTCCACAAACCACTGTGTGCCACGCGTCATTGAGCCGTGGTTTTCGGCTCAGCGTCCACGGCTTCGGGTCATTTACAACGCCAAAGTTACCAAAGCACTCTCCAGACCACGTCGTTTTGCCATCGCGCACGCTCACAACGTCGCGCAGACGCATCCGTGTTCGCGATGTGTGCAGAAGGTCTCACAGCACTGAGCTGCGCGAGAATATCTCTCAAAACGCCTGTCGTTCCACGCTGCGCAGCGAAGCAGCTCTGCCAACAACGAAGGCACCGCTCGACCGCGACACCAGAATCCAAACTCGCAGAGCTGAGTCCTCGATGGCTGTCAGACGTAAAGCAAAGATTGGGGCATTGTATCACGTGGGGTCTACAGCCTGATCAGACACAAGAAGCTGGGAAGATACTGCAAGAGATCGCTCGCGACTGGCGGGACTTGCTCGCAGGACGCGAAGGCTTTCTCACGAGTAAGCAGAGGCGGAGCACGTTTCGACAACAAGTCGTGTGGGGTGAGCAGGACTCCATGGTAAGCGTCACAAACCAATTGCTAGGTTCATCATTAGCCTGCTGTGCTTCAATGCATGCCTTTGTAGAGATGTAGGCTAAGGTATGTTTTTCTTCTATCAAGGGTCATGTCAACAATGTGGTATACAACCGGTACGCTGAGACAGGGAGAGTCGACTGGTTCTTAAAATTGGCCCGCGTGGATCCACCCAATGCTGAGGCCTGGAGGACGATTCTGACGCCAAAGGACCTCGGTCTGTTGTTGAAAAGCATTCGAACCGACTTCAAGTTTGTGAGTGTAGTAATCCTGCCACTAGCTCTGTCATCGTTTCCGCTGACAGCCGGTCCAGCCTATGAAATATCCGGATCACGTTTCAATATATCATAAGCTCGGCACGGAGCCAGTCGAAGGAACCGACTCGTTCATCATGGATGTGATGATTCTATCGGAAGTGCATCAGCGACCGGCGGCGAGGTGCGTGGAAGACTGTGTGCTGTACGACTATAGGGTGGCCAAAAAGACGCCTCTGCGTCCCTTCATGCTTGATGTGTTGCGGGAGACGTGGAAGCTGCAGGAGGAGACCAAGCGGATCAATAGCCAGCGAGTTGTGGCGCTTCTGGACAGGGTACGTAAGCTTGAGAAGGACTCGTGGGACAGAGAAGGCGCTGTGGAAGATATGGGTAGTGCGAGCAGCTGAAGCGTTCCGATGACACCCAGTGCGTAATCGTAGGTGGCGATTGCGCTGCTGCTGGCAGTGACCATACAGAGCAGCTGGTCGACAGATGAGATGTTTTGTTTGAAACAGCGACCAACGCACAGTATTCGGCACACTTGCTGCAGACAGGCGAGAGTTTGATCTCCCAGCTGCCAATTACAGCAGGTCGCAGTGCGCCTTGCTCTCTGGAAGCAGCAGAGCAAGCTCGATCAAGCCTCAAGCTCCAGATCCTTCGTGGAGGATCGAAACACAGCGCATTAGTCGCAGTACCTGCTAGAGGTACTGTAGTGCAGTATGCTATACGTAGTTTGCTCGGTGGCTGCACAGCAAATGATGAGCCCTGCTTTAGCCGGCAGATGAATGGAGGCATACCATGCACATCTCAGTACTGTGGATATGCTCTCTCCACGCGCCAACGCCTGAGCGATCGACCATTGGCGGTGACTCACGCCGAAAGTGCGCGCGGTGACGTTTGGGGCCCAAGAACAAGGCCGCACTGCTTGACACACACCAAGCAAAGCGCCTAGAGAGTCGCCGGAGGTGGAGTACAGGGCGAAAAGTGCTGGCGCAATGCAGAGTCTGCTGCAGCTCGTGTGCGTGCTGTCAGCCCACAGCCAATCCTGCTGGTGGTAGACCGCGGTGCCCCCCGCCTGTCGCTGTTGGAGCCTTGCCTAAGGCGTGCAAAGTGATCTGCGGCTTGGAGCGAGCTAGCAAGTCAAAGAATGCCATCACTGGCCATGATTGTCCCGATGCCGCACCGCGTCCGGTGTGAGAGCTTGCGATGCCGATGGGTGCTCGCTTTTTTCTGCCCTGGCGGCGGCGGCGGTGGCGCGGTGGTGGGCGTGACGGCGGACAGTGGACGAGAAGTAGACGGCGATGACGCTCGCCGCCGGTCCATAGAATTGCGGTGGTGCCGGCTCGCAGGCCGTTTTCGAGGCCTTGCCTGTTATGATGAAGTTGCGGCAGTAGCCTTCCAGACCTGGGTCCTGCCTGCTACGCTCAGCACTGACGGCCTGCTGAAGTCTGTCTCCGTTCTCTTGGTTCTCGCACATCCAACCCATCCACCGCGCCCTCTATTCCTACACCACCACACCCTTCTGGAATCCCGCTCCCTCGTCTGGCTCGCCGTCCATTTGTGACGAGCCAGTAGAGGGCACCTTTTGGATCGGGCCGCCGCGCAATTTCATGCCTCCAAAGGCAAGCAAGTCGAGAAACGCATCCAACCGAGACACCCACGACAAAGGCCTCGCCCCGCCCGGCAAGCGTCTGCCACGCCAGCGATCCACCGGCCAGCTGAACGCCCAGTCAAATGGCAAGTCGACGTCCGCTGCTCCGCCTCCGCCCCTTCCCTCGACGGGTTTAAACCAAGGCTTCAAATTTCCACGACCGCAAGACACTTCGACAGGGCATTGTGCCTCTGCTGCTGCCGCCAAGGAACATGTGGCCGCGACGGAGGGCACGCAAAGAGACAGGACACCATCAGACGGATCGCTAGACGACACCGTGCCCAGCGAAGAGATGGTGGACAACGCGCCGGACGCAGTGACTCCGCTGCTCGAAGTCCCGCACGCGCCAGCAGACAAAGCCTTGCTCCCACGCAGTGCTGCCGCGCCGTGCTCTGTCTCGACCATTTTGCACTACTACCCGCTACGCGACGCCATCTCCATCCTCATCCTCTTACTCTCTCTACCGCCCACACTGGTCCTGGTCATCCAAGCTCTGTTTGCCTCGCTGACTTTTGTTCCGCCGACTGCTGGTATCTCGTTCTCGACGCTACCAAACATCAAGGAGTTGTTCCACTCGCCGAATTTTGGAACCCCGGCAATGATGACCGTCTTGTTCGTGGACTTCATCTTTGGCCTGGGCTGGTTAGCCATCTATCAGCCTTTGCAAGCCATATTCTTGGATATGTCGCACGCAGTAATTGCAGTCTCTCTCAGCGGCGCAGCAGCAACTCCAGACGGGCCTACGTACACTATAGCCTTATCTGCCCTCTTGGTCTGCATCGTCCACGTGCTCCGGTATAAAGCGATACATCTCACAACGCTTGACTACATCCGCTCCGTCTACTACAGTAGATTTGGCGGCGGTATGAGTTACGAGCCTTTGTATTCTGCACAGCAATTTCATTCTTCACCGATACTGGATCGTGGCATTTTCTTCAATGCCATCCGAGCCTTTCTCGGTATACACATCGTTTCACAGGGCATAACGACGTATGTTAGACGCACTCTCGCCAATGCCAAAGCTAGCGAAAAGGACATTCTCATTCCTCAAATCACGAAAACCGACACCGAAGCAATCGCTGGAACGGAGGCCATCGGTCGTTCTAGCGCCAATGCAGCAGAAACATCACAGCCCTCGCATGCTGTTTCTGCGACTGATGGCCGACCTCCTGGCCTGCCTCCTGCGCAACGCGAAAACAAAGCGCGGGAGTCGAGCAGCAGGAAGAAGCGGAAGCAGGCCAACCAGATACGGAGCCAGCAACCGCTTTGGGCTGCTATTGCAAGTACAAAAGTCACTTTCGTTAAAGAGATGGAGCAGCGAGACGCGGCAGACGACGCGCGCGAAGCCTCTGTTATGACAAACAACTCAAGCAACACTTACATCAACGCTATCAACTCTACCACCGACCGAATCTGGATCTGCGAAGTCAGGGACACGGAGATTTTCTTCGCTGTAGACCTCACCGCGGATGCCGCAGCCGAAAATGTGGAAGACAAGGATGGGTCGCACTCGATCCCTGCGGGAATCGATAGGTCCAAACCTTTTTTCATTCGCATCAATGGAGCGACCTGGACTTCGACCAGGATTGTGTCCAGCCAGGAAGACAACAGTCTGGCTGGCAACAGTTTCGTTGGCGAAATTTTTGGTCTGGCGCCTCTCAGCAGCTATCTTTGCGAAGTGGTGAGCATCGCCAAGCATTGTACACTATGCTCGGTGAGCTTGATCACTCAGCCTGCACCTTCCGCGGAACAGGCAGCTGCTGTACCCCCTCCACCGCAACACTCAGCGCTGCGGCCCGCGTCTCCCATCACGACTCTCAAACAGTCCATCCAATCGGCTGAGGCCAAACTCAATGAGATTCGTAATCGTTCGAAGAAAGCCAAGAAGGACCAACGAGGAGCCCATGCTGACATCAAGAGGGAGATTCAAACTCTGAAAAACAAGCTCACCTCTTTTTCCGATATCGACGAAAGGCAGGAAAAGAGGCTGCAGCAGATCAGCCAGCACAAGAATCAAGCCGAGGAAGCCACCAAGGAGATCCGAGAACAGATCGAAGAGCTTGGAGACATCCCTGCCCAGGATGTGGCCGCTTCTAATGCGATGCGCCAGCGATGGCAATCTGCGCTGGATTCCATGAAGTCGGCACAGGCGGAACTGGACAATGCCAAGGCTGACAAGGACCGGGACCTGAACACCATCAGGAGCGATATCAGTGCATCCGAAACTCGCAAAGAGAGGCTTGTCAGCAAGATGTCGCAGCGTGCTGCCGAGCTCGACAGGCTTCAGAACAAGCAGCAGGAGCAGATGTCTGCCAAGCAAAAATTCGAGTTCGACCGGCTGCAGGCACTGAAGGAGCGGGAGAATCGGGAGAATCAGTTACATTTTCTCATTGCCCAGATGGAGGAACAAATACAGGCGGAGAACAGTAAGGCTTTCTCGGCTTACCAGGAGTCCGCTGCCTTGTCCAATCCTGCTACGCACCCACCTCCGTATTCCTCGCATACGCCGCCACTGCCTGTCGCCGCCAATGGTCCTTCCGCTATGGGCCCACACCTCTTCGGCTCACCATTCTCTGGCAACATGAACGGCTATGGAGCTCCACGTGGTCGCAGTTCTTCGATGCTTAGTCAGTACTCCGGCTTCACTGACAACGGCGATGAGTTTCACTTCGCGCCAACAGGGGAGACTCAAGGTCGGCAACAACCCCACTCGCAGACCTGGCCGGTACAGCAAAACTCCACCGTCCTTGGTGCTATGGATGACCGCAAGGCCAGCGATGGCGATGGTTCCGGTTCTGCTTCTCGCTCTGGTTCCACGAGTGGTAGCACCAGCCAGAACGGTAGCGCAGCTCTCATGGACGGTCCGAGCATTCTGAATGGTGTCCTCTCCAACGGCTCGAATAGCCCTCGACCTGAAGCCAAGCCTTTCATCCCTTCTGGTCTGCATGTGCAACATAAGCCGAAACCTGGTGTTATCGGGCCACCGAGTAAGAAGACTCCGCCGCAGAGTCCGACTGAACAGACGGGTTCGAAAGGTAGATAGTGCTTGTTATCGTCGAATGTAAATGTGGTTTTCGTGTTGTGATCAAGACCCTACTTTCTTTGTCGCCCTTCGTTTCAGTCTGGTTTGGCTTGTTCTGGCGTGTCACGATGGCTTTGCTGTTGTTTGTACCATGGCGCTTTGGTTGGTGCCAAGGCCTTAGGGTTACGTGAGCAAGAAGTGGTGGGACTGGTGGCGGCGACGTGGTCTTTGTCCTGGGCAGTTAAGGGCCATCCTATGGAATCTCATGGTGTATTTCATATTGTTTGTGTGTTTTGGGTCGAATCGAAGCACAGCTAGCCACGCCGTGTGGGATCGTTCGAATTTGGGCCTTTGCCGAAAACTGATGTAGATAAGAAGGCGAGAAAGGACGTGTGCGAGTGGCGGACAGAGTTCCCAACACTCGGGTGCATGCAATACAGGAACATGACGAACGAAGTATGGAAGGGAACAGACAATCACGAAGAGCCCGCCAAAGTCCAGGATTCACTGGTTTACCATCTGTCGAAACCCTCTCATCTCCTCCTACCTACTCCACCACCTTCTCCGCCCGCATTGCCTCCCCTATCCTTCAAACTTACTACTTCTCCAATGCCGGCCTCGTCCTGCTCGTCTTCCAAAGCTTGGATTTCCTCTCTCACATCCCACCATTTTTGCTCCGCACGCGAGAAAGCCTTCTGCCGGATCTCCTTGACGGACCTGTTCTCGACATTTCGCATGTACTTCATGGCTTCGAGCTCGATGTCTTGCCATTCGGTCGACGAGCGAGAGAAGAACTCGCGAAGAGACTCAAAGGGACGAGGCATAGGGGAAGTATCTTTTTCTGCAGTGACAGAATCTTGTTCTTCAGGCTCGTCGTTGAGGGTCGCTGATGGAGCGATAGATTCGCTGTAGATGGATGTGGCGGGTGTGCTTGGAGCTGGACCATCATCCTCTCCTTCAGAGTCATCTGAACCTTCTTCGTCATCGCCGTCCTCGCTATCTTCGTCGTCCTCTTCATCGTCGCTTCCTTGCCAGTCTTGCAGCTCGCGCTTGAAGACTTCTTTCACGCCATCGAGTTTACCGAGGTCAATTGACCACATTTCGTCAAAGGTGAATTCTTGATCGCCCTTTTCGAATGTCCCGCCGAAAACATAGAGCGTGTCTTCTTGCACTGTAAGCTGAGCGTTGAATCTCGGGTGCGGCATTTCCCACATTGTGGGTTTCTCGATCTTCGTGGGCTCATCTTCGTCCTCACTATGGTTTGTGGGACTGCCACGAACAGCTTCATCGTCATCATCGAGCTTTCCTTTGCCCTCGATGAGAGCCAGATTTCGCAACAGTTCCTCCTCATCTGCTTTGCCTCGCCCACGCTTGGTACGTTCAGTGTTGGCCGTAGCTTTCTTACCAGGCGCTCTGGGTCTTCGGAGACCCAGCTCGAAGAATCTGTTGCGATCGATGTTGTATGCGTGAAGTTTGTTGAAGAACTCGCTGTCCATGCCCTCTTCGCTCTCTTCGACATCGTGCACGCCACCAAATGCTATTCCTCGACCTTTGTGATATGTCATTGTCGCACCTGCCCTTGGCGGATTGGGAGCGTTGACAGGACGTTTCCGTCGTTCCCATCTGACAGTAGGCGGTGACTTGGGGGGAGCATCAGTCGCAGGTGGCGTGATCTGCAGAAACCAAGTGTCTTGATGCACCATTGGCTTCATGATCACTCGCGACGAGCCAGGTTTGTTCCCTTTGGACTTCACTGCGGCGGATGCTTTGACTCTAGAATAGCCTCCAAATAGCATGGCTCCCTTCTCATGCGGCAGCAGAGTAAACGATGATCGGGCATCTGGTTTCCCCGAAGCGGGTGGTAGCGCTGGCTGATGCCACACAAACTGCTGTGTATCGTAGAGCCACACATCCTGTAAGTATTTTGTCTGCTGACTCGTATCCTGGAAGCCTCCGAACAGAACAATATAGTTCTTGAAGTATGTCATGCGGTGACCACTCCGAGCAGGCGGCCCACCTTTGCCCTCGAGCTTCATCCATTCTCGGGTAGCAGGATCAAGCTTCCAGAAGTCATTGTAATGATAGAATGTGCCCTGCTTTGGACTCGAGAATTCCCCTCCGAAAAGATAAATCCCGCCGCTGTTTCCGCCTTGACACATGGCATGGCCTGAGCGAGGCAGTGGAGAGTTCGGCGATGTGACTTTCCGCCATGAATCTTGATTTATCTTGTAGACGTACAGGTCACTGAAGAAGTGAGCGAGTGCTCCATTGTAATACTCGCCACCGAAAAGGAACAGCTCGCTGCTGTTGCTTGGCGAGGCAACCAAAGTTGCTGAAGATCGCGGAGAAGGCGGGTCTGAAGGTGTTTCTGTGACTTTCAGGAACTGCTCCTGCTGCTTCTGATATTCGGCGAGAATTGCATCAAGGTCGGCCTCATCTTCGACATCTGAATCATCTCTGTTCTTTGCAGATTTCTTCTTTTCTGATTTGGCCGACTTCTTGCTCGCCTTCTCGGCCTTTTTCGCCTTCAGAGCGGCCTTGTCCTTCTTCTTATCCTTGGCCATCGTCGAAAGTGTGTAGTCGATGTACCGAACAAAAGTCTATATTTGCTGCGATATTGACCCACCATCGGTGTCCGGGAAGTGGAGCTTCGGAAGCATGCCTTCCTACTTCAGCTTCACCTTGCCCGCCAAGACATCAATCACGAACAACCACATTAAGCCACCCATGAACATTCTCCGAAGAAAAATGTCGTCAATCGCAGTCGCTCCGGCAAATATTGTGAGCGAGAGGAGTCATCAAGTTGCTGGCACGTCTTCTCCTCTGAGCATCTTCGAAGGTCACGCTAACCACGACGACAGGCAAGCTGAGCATAACTGAACACTTCTTCGACGTGCCGAAAGACTACAGCAAGCCCGACGCCGGTACTATTCGCGTTTTTGGACGTAGCGTTCGCAAGCACGAGAACCTAGTGGTGCCCAAACCTGAAGCAGAACGCAAGACAGCATCCCAACTTCCGTGGATCGTCTACCTCAATGGCGGTCCAGGTCTCGAATGCCGCCCTCCACACCACTATCCCTTTGTTCATCGACTTCTTGACGCCGGGTACCAAGCCTTCTTCCTCGATCAACGAGGGACAGGTCTCTCCACTCCCGTCACAGCCTCCACATTAGGTCTCCGCGGCTACAATGACGTCCAAGCCGAGTACCTCAAGCTGTATCGCGCAGACAATATCGTACGAGATTGCGAAGCTATCCGAAAAGCCCTCACAGCAGATTACCCTCCTGAGAAGCAGAAATGGAGCACGATCGGCCAATCCTTCGGAGGCTTCTGTACCATCACCTATCTATCCTTCTATCCCGAAGGGCTACGAGAGTCCTTCCTCTTCGGCGGCCTACAACCACTCGTCTCGACCCCAGACGATGTTTACAGACGTCTATACCGCAAAGTCGCAGAAAGGAACAAAGCCTACTACACCAAATACCCCGAAGATGTAGAACGCGTCAAAAATATCCTCACGTACCTCTCCCGCTTCGGCGATGGCAAAATCAAACTGCCCTCCGAAGGAACTCTCACTCGAAGGCGTTTCCTCGCCATGGGAATCGCACTAGGAATGCATGGCGGACTAGACAGTGTACACGACATCGTGCAACGAGCAAACAACGACATTGAACTCTTCGGGCACCTGACGCGCGGAACATTAGCAGCAATCGACTCTTCATCTCCGTTCGATAATCATCTAATCTACGCCATCCTACACGAGCCCATATACTGTTCAGGCCCGGACAAAGGCGCGCCAAACTGGTCCGCCCATCGCTTACAATCAGAATATCCCGAATTCAGCATCGATGATCGCAAAGACGATTCCGAACCAATCTACTTCACGGGCGAGATGGTATTTCCTTGGATGTTCGAAGACTACGCCGAATTGCGCAAAGTGCAAGACGTAGCGGAGCGCATCGCGAAAGAGGAGAATTGGCCGGCGTTGTTCGATGAGGAGCAATTGCAGAAGAATGAGGTTCCAGTGTATGCTGCGAATTATGTGGAGGATATGTACGTGGATTTTGACCTTGCAAGTGAGACGGCGAAGAAGATCAAGGGGGCCAAGGTTTTCACGACGAACGTTATGTTTCATGATGCAATCCGGTCGAAGATGGACGACGTGGTGAGGCAGGCCTTCGCTTTGAGGGATGATGTTCTGGATTAGAGTTGCTCCGTGCCGGCAACTGTATGTCGCGAGATTTGGGGCGTTGTGATTGGAGGGTTGAACCAGAGAAAGTGCATAGATATGTCCAGCGGCTGTGAGCTTGTATAGCCAGATGAATGACGAGATCGGAAGTCTTGACGAGAATCTTTTCCTTCAACAGGGTGATGCTCGATCCTTGGTCTCAGTTGATCTGCGTATCGTTGATGTGTATCACAGGCGAGCCTCAGCGAGCCCTACGCAGTCAGTGCACGTCAGCTCTCGATATCTCGGGTGGAGCGAGCAATACGCAATGCACAAGTAAAGAAAATCTTCAGTTGATGTCCATGCATGCCCCAGCTGTAGCGTTCTTTCAGCCACTTGCTGTGCCATATTTACAATGTGGTGTCCGAGAATCCTCTCTCTTCTCGTCGCTCTTCTACAGATGCATTGGCGGCGGAGCTGTAGCAGTCAGTCAGGTAACTACTCATGTAGTCAGGGAAGGGGGTTATTCGCGTACGATCCAAGTTGGGGCAAGGCAAGTTTCGCTCGTACTTGCTTCCACCGGGGGCGGTTGGTGGTCTGTATGGGTCGGGGTGCTTCCACTTTTCTAGTAGTTGTTTTGTTTCTTCGATCAGAGCCTGGCGAGATGATATGTTTCAGCATGCGCAATACAACATTCTCTTCATATCTTCTCTTTCTCTCATCTGTTCGTACGTCGTGGATGCGGAGGTGAAACGTACTGCTTGCTGTCTCGGCTGTGTGACGTTCTTGTTCGCTTCGAAGAGGGAGCGGATATACAAGGCCTGGCCACGCCAGATGTAGCGGTGGACGGCCCAATCGAGGGAGAGCTTGAGGGCGCGGCGGTAGAGGGAGCTATAGGAGGGAGGTGAGGATTAGTAAAGTCGTGCAGCCATTGGAGGAGCTTCAATGCAGGCTGCGTACAGGACCTGGGTGCGTGCGGCGGACATGTCGGCGGTGGTGACCGGGCGCGAGGCCTCGGGCAGTGGTGGTGTGTCAGGTAGGCAAGGCGCAGAAGACAGCCGAGAGTATGCGCGCCCGGTTTGTCCCCTTGGTGTCGGCGGTGGAGTGCGTGGCAGTGGTGTTTGGGGTCTTGGATGAGGCAGCGCCCGGCTTGTTCCCGATTCCGAAAGGTTCCTACAGAGTGCGGCTCTTCTCGCTCCTGGCTGCTTGTGACGAAAGAAGACCTGAGTGGCCGATCAGCTTCCTCTTCTTCGAGCTGTACATACATACGCACAACGCACCACTTCTCACGCGACATCTCTCCTTTCCTTCGTTCTCGAGAGCTCCTCAAAGGCAGCCTGCCGCCTCTCGCCCACCATGTCCAGCTCACAGTGTTTGCGCCGTCTGGCCCGAAGCTCGCCTCGACCAGCAACTCTGCGCCAACCTCTCGCAAGCACCACTCGCGCAACGCAGTCATATAGCAGCTTGCGCGCACTCTCCACAGCTTCGTCGTCCTCAAAAGCACTCCCTGCGCTACGACATTCACCGTATGGACACCTTACCATCTCCTATACCATCCTGCAAACACTGACTCGCGCCCTCAGGAAGCTCTTTTCACCTGTTCAATTGCGCCAATTCAGCCTCTCTACGCAGCGATGGGGTATGCAAGCTTTGTGGAAGCTGCGCAAGTAGCGCCAGCACGATATGTTACTGACTGCGTGCTGCAGAGGAGCAAATGGTGCAGGTGCCGCAAATGGCCGAATCCATCTCCGAGGGAACCCTAAAACAGTTCTCAAAACAGGTCGGCGACTACGTGGAGCAGGATGAGGAAATCGCGACCATCGAGACCGACAAGATTGATGTTGCCGTCAACGCCCCAGTTGCCGGTACCATCAAGGAATTCCTGGCAAACGAGGAGGACACGGTTACTGTAGGACAAGATCTCGTGAGACTCGAGCTCGGCGGTGAGCCAGGAGAGAAGAAGGCACCTGCGAAGGAAGAACCAAAGGATGCCGCACCCGCTGAACAAAAGACACCTCCATCGCAAGAGGGCTCGACGGAGAATGCGCAGAGCCAACAGCCCAAGCAGGAATCAAAGCCGGAGCCAAAGAAGGAAGAATCAAAACCCGCGCCAAAGAAGGAGGAGTCAAAACCTGCGCCAAAGAAAGAGGAGCCCAAGAAGGAGCAGACCGAGTCATCTCCATATGGCTCGCGTAGCGAGAACCGGGTGAAGATGAACCGCATGCGCCTGAGGATCGCAGAGCGTCTGAAGCAGTCGCAAAACACTGCTGCCTCCCTCACCACATTCAACGAGGTCGATATGTCACAGCTCATGGATCTGCGCAAGAACTACAAGGATGAGATCCTGAAGAAGACTGGCGTGAAGCTTGGCTTCATGAGCGCATTCTCCAAGGCTGCTGTGTTGGCCATGAAGGATGTTCCGACTGTCAATGCCGCGATTGAGGGACCAGGTGGTGGTGATACCATCGTCTACAAGGACTACGTCGACATCAGTGTTGCTGTCGCAACCGAGAAGGGTCTCGTGACGCCTGTTGTGCGAAATGCTGAGAGCTTGGACATGGTCGGCATTGAGAAGGCTATCGCTGATCTCGGCAAGAAGGTGAGCATGATACGAAGGATGGGGGAGAAGGAGACATATGCTGACTTTGACAGGCTCGCGACAACAAGCTTACCATCGAAGACATGGCTGGCGGCACTTTCACCATCTCCAACGGTGGTGTCTTCGGCTCCATGTTCGGAACTCCCATCATCAACCTCCCACAAACTGCTGTCCTCGGTCTCCACGCCATCAAGGACAAGCCTGTCGCTATCAACGGAAAAGTCGAAATCCGCCCCATGATGTACCTCGCTCTCACATACGACCACAGACTACTAGATGGTAGAGAAGCAGTGACCTTCTTGGTCAAGATCAAGGTATGTTCTCTTAACGGCAGCTCAATGCATTACATCCACTGACCCATTTCTCAGGAATACATTGAGGACCCCAGAAAGATGCTTCTGGCGTAGATGAGTTTAGCGTGTCACTGTTTGTAGCATTTTCCCGTGTACAAAACGTCCATTCAGCACATGGTCAAGCTGGCCTAATTCACAACCACCTCGTTCCATTCCAATTTCTTTTTCTCCGGCATCTCAACGTTTGGCAGTGCATTCGCATCGTGACGGCTACCGGCTGTGGGAGTCGGGATTGTCTGACACCCAGGCCCACAAGCAGGCTTTGCCAAGAACCAGCATGGGAGACCAATTGACTTTCATGCTATGCAAGGAACAACGGTCTCCCATGCCAACTCTATCGTGTATGATTTGTGCTTCATCGTGCAGCTCTGCTCCTCTCTCCTACAACATCGTGTTTCATCACTAACAGGACTAATGTCGAGCGCCAAGCTGACCATAACGCGATTTCCCTTCGGCGATAAGTTCTCCATAATCTCGGGGTGTTCAGCAACATCCGAGAAGGCCTGGAAAGCCCGATGCGACGCTGCTGTATTTAGCCAGCTCACTTACAGGTAGGCGCGCTCGCACACGCAGCGTGGGAGGAGCGCGCCGTCGACGATGGCTTAGTTGAGTATGACATCGGTTTCTCTTTTTTGGTACCCGTCTTTACTTCCTTTCCTCCAACATTCGAATTGTTTACTGCTTACCGCGAAGCATCATCTGAAAACGAACGGAAAGAACAGCACAACCACAACACAGTAAACCTGGCACCACAGCGCAAGCAGCACAGACCCGACCAGCACCGCGCTCCAGTCGCGACGAGACACACGCTCACAATGTCCTACAACACCTCCAACACCACAGCCCGCAGCAGCTCACCCACAACAACATCCGAAACCCCCACCACCCTCTCCAAACCCCGCATCCTCTGCCTCCACGGCGGCGGCGTCAACAGCGAAGTCTTCCGCATGCAATGCCGCTCCCTCATCAAACACCTCTCAGCCTTCCGCTTCGTCTTCGCCGACGGGCCCTGGTTCTGCGAAGCCGGACCGGGAATCGTCCCCGTCTACGAAGACTGCGGGCCTTTTCGACGCTGGCTTCGTTGGTTACCGCATCAGCCTGAGACAGACGATGGATCTGCTACAGAGGAGATTTTCTACGAGATTGAGAGGTGTAAGAGGGAAGATGACGAGAAGGGTGCGACGGGAGAGTGGGTGGGGATTTTGGGTTTCTCGCAGGGTGCGAAGGTTGCGGCGAGTTTGTTGTATGATCAGCAGATTAGGGAAGAGAAGGGTTTGGAGGTGGAGACGAGATATAAATTCGGGGTGCTGATGGCGGGGAGGAATCCATTGGTGAGTTTTGGGGAGTACAGCCGATCGGAGGCTTTGGTTAGTGCTGGGGGCTTGAGTGAAGGGTTTGTGTTCGAAGGGGCGAGTCCGCATATTTTGAAATTGCCGACTTTGCATGTGCATGGCTTGAGGGATAACGGGTTGCATTTGCATCGGCGATTGTTGAAGCAGTATTGTGATCCGGAGACGAGTGAGGTTGTGGAGTGGGATGGAGATCACAGGGTGCCCATTAAATCGACTGATGTAAAGCCGATTAAAGATTGGGTGTACGATATTGCGAGGAAGGATGGGATACCATTGAGGGAGGCCTGACTGGCCAAGAAGAAGAAGATATAGACGAAGATCATGAGAGTAATCATCACAGCCGTCCGCGGCCAGCTTTTTCGACTTCTCTCTTTCGCTGTACAGTCCAAGCTCGAATACATTTCACTAGCCCCTCGATCTCCTCAACCGTGTTGCCAGCATGCAAACACACTCGGATCCTCTCCGTCCCCAAAGGTACAGTAGGCGGCACGATTCCACGCACCACAAAGCCTTGCTGTTGACAATACGCTGCCAGCGCCTTTGGCTCACTCGAGAGCACCGCAAAAATTGGCGTCTCAGGCATCTCGAGCGGACACCTCAACAAATGCTTCTCCTCGATCCCCAATTCGAGCTCCCTCTCCACCTGCTGCAACCTCTCGTACAAAACCCTCATCAACCTCCTCAAGTTCTCCGCCAGAATGTCCCCTTGCCCGGACATTAACACCCCATAACTCGCTTTGATCGCCGCCAGATTCGGATAACTCATAAAAGTCGTGTATATCATCGGTCTCGCATAATTGATCAGATACTCCCTCAACACTTCCGAAGAACATAACAGAATTGCTCCATTCGCAGCCATAGCTTTACCGAAAGTGTGTAATCGAATCAGACATTCGTTTTCTAAACCGAGTTCGGAAACGAGGCCTCGGCCTTTGGGGCCAACCCAGCCTGTTGAGTGGGCTTCGTCAATGATGATATGGCAATTCGTCAAAGATCCGGAAGCAAAGACAGATTTCTTGGGAGGAAAGAGTTCGTTCCTCAACTCCACCACTTCTCGTAAGGGCACCATGTCGCCATCCATGGAATAGACCGCCTCAACTGCGAGGAAGATGTTCGATTTCCCATTTCGAATGTTTTGGTCTTCCTCCAGAATCTGCTCTAAAACACTTCGCAGCGCTCTCAAGTCATTATGTGGAAAGAACCTCGTCTCCTTGGCACGCGAAAGTCTCATTCCATCGTGTACTGAAGCGTGAATATATTCGTCGTAGACAATATAATCTCCTTTCTGCGGGAGACAGGAAAACAGGCCGGTGTTGGCATCATACCCAGAATTACAGAGGAGGCCACAAGGAGCGGCGTGGAATTGAGAGATCTGTTTTTCGAGGTCTTCGGCGTAAGTGCTGTTACCATCCAGGAGTCGGGAGCCGCCGGAGCCGAGGTGGGATGTCAGGATGGGGTCTTGTGAGAGTTCTTGTAAGTAGGCGTTTCGGAGGTTGGGGCAGGTGGCGAGGGAGAGAAAGTCGTTGCTGGAGAAGTCGGCGGTTGTGGAGGGGAAGGTAGTGAGTTTGCGGATTGTGTGGTTCTTCCTCCGCTTTGCGAGGGTTGAGGATAGAGCGGCTTCGAGGTTCGGTGAGGACATGTTCTTGTTCATGGCGATTCTATTTGTCTTGTAAGTTTGGCTAGCTTATGCTCATGATTCGTATTGGGATGTTGTTGCGAAGCTCTATGGTGAAGTCGGGCAGCTTGCCATTGGGATTCGGATGTGGGGTGGCGAGGGTGCCAAATCTCAATGGGCGTTTTTGAGTTTCTTGGGATAATCAGCCATTTTCTTTGAGCGGCTTCATCCCATTTTATCTCTTGCCGGGGAGGTTCTCGATATCGCCGGGCATGTCAAGCTGAGCAGAGAGGTTACCATTTTGAAAGTTGGGAGAACATTGGATCTGGAGTCGTGCTTTCCTCGGACCAGACCTCCGCAGCTTCTCACTTGGCCCGCCCTCGTGCTTGCCATGCTGACAACATGAGAACAGTTGGTTCGGTCCTGTGGCCGAGATTCCGAGCCTTGCAGATCTATGGCGCCAATACTGGAGTCGGCAAGACAATTTTCAGCTCGATCTTGTGTCGAGCTTTCAGGAAGAAGCTGGAAAATGTCAAGTACCTGAAGCCGATCTCCACCGGTCCGCTGGAGGAGGCAGATGACCAGTGAGTGTATAAGTATTCTGACTTGCTGCTTGCCAGACGGGCCAGCTGACTCCAGGATAGTCACAATAAATCTTTCAATGGCAATATTGTTGACTCGAAATGTCTCTTCCAATTCGACGACCCTGTGAGTCCGCACCTCGCGGCTCGAGTCATGGGCAGAGACCTATCAGACGCAGAAGTCCAAGCTGCGGTCTACGATGAGCTGAAATCCTACGTCAATGGTCGGCAAGGTATCGCCATCGTCGAGACAGCAGGAGGTGTGCTATCGCCTTCACCTTCCGGGAGCTCGCAGGCAGATCTATACCGACCGCTGCGTCTTCCGTCACTGCTTGTCGGAGACCATAGACTGGGTGGCATTGCAACAACGATATCGGCATGGGAGTCTCTGCATGTGCGAGGATACGATGTCCCCGCAATAGCGCTGTTCACAGGGCGAAGATATCAGAATTATGAGTACTTGAAGGACTACTTCTATGAACGGCAGGTGGAGACGTTCGCTGTTGAGGAACCTCCTGAACGGCAGCCATCAGCTGAGGCAGACCGAAAAGCAATGCAGGAATATTACCAAGCGATGAGCGAGGACCCCGAAGTCGACGCCTTCACAGAGAGCTTTCTTGAGTCGCACGAGCAACGAATCCAGGACCTGCGAATCATGTCCGAGGTTGCCAATGAGGCCGTTTGGCACCCTTTTATGCAGCATACAGAACGTTCAAAGGATACTGTCACGGCTTGGGACTCAGCGTACGGAGATCATTTTCAAGCTTACCGAACAGCGCACGAGAATGAACTGAGATCGGACCCCAATACATCGCTGCTCAAGCCTGCTTTTGATGGCTCTGCATCATGGTGGACGCAAGGTCTTGGTCATGGTAACCCGAAGCTAGCACTCACAGCAGCGCATGCCGCGGGAAGATACGGGCACGTCATGTTTGCAAACGCAATACATCAGCCTGCTCTGGACTTGGCCACAACCGTGATCAACAGATCCGGAAATCCACGATTAGCAAAGGTCTTTTACTCGGACAACGGTTCAACAGGCATGGAAGTTGCAGTGAAAATGGCACTTCGAGCTACAGTAGAGAGATACAAGCCTCAAGATCGTAAGAACCTGGATATCCGGATTGTTGGGCTAACAAACAGCTACCATGGCGACACAATTGGTACAATGGACTGTTCGGAGCCTAGCATTTACAATGAGAAAGTCGAGTGGTATCGAGGTCGCGGTGTCTGGCTTGACTTTCCAACAGTGAAGATGAGCAAAGGCCAGTGGCTCGTCGATCCAGTGGAAGGCACAGGCGAGTTGAAGCATTTTGACTCTCTAAGTGCGATCTTCAATTTCCAGCAGCGGCAGCAGGACGCAGAGCATTACAGAAAGCACATACGTGAGATCCTGCTCCAACGCGTCAAGGCCGAAGGCGCCAGTCTCGGAGCTCTCGTCATTGAGCCTATCATCTTGGGTGCAGGCGGTATGCTCTTCGCTGATCCGCTCTTCCAGAGATGCCTTGTAGAAGTTGCAAGGACTTTCTACAACGAATCGTGGGAGCCGACCTCAATCCCAACAGCGTCCGCCAGCACCAACGATGCGTTAGATTGGCAAGGCATGCCCGTCATCTTCGACGAAGTCTTCACCGGCCTCTATCGCCTCGGCCGCTTCAGCGCAGCAAGTTTCCTCGGTGTGCAGCCTGACATCGTAGTCAACGCCAAACTTCTCACAGGAGGACTCTTGCCCTTGTGCACCACAACAGCCAGCAATGCCATCTTCGAAGCTTTCCTGAGCAACGACAAGACAGACGCTCTCTTGCACGGACACAGCTATACCGCACACCCTGTCGGCTGCGCCGTGGCAAACGAAAGCCTCCGAACATTCGACAATCTCGAAAGTTCTGGGGCATGGGATACGTTCAAGCAGGATTGGACTCCGCCTTCATCGGCATCCTCAAACGCTGCGACATGGAGCATGTGGTCACAATCCTTCATCACCACCGCCTCGCACAAGACCTCCGTGGACCACGTCTTTGCGCTCGGATCGGTCGTAGCAATCTGTCTCAAAGATCCTTCCGGAGGAGGCTACGCTTCAACAGCAGCCACGGGGCTCCGCGACCAGCTTCTCGAAATCCCAGGGGCAGATGGAAGTGTGATGCATTCGAGAGTCATGGGGAATGTGCTGTACTTGATGGCTGCTTTGACGACCACAGAGGCAACGGTGAAAAACATCGAGGAGAGGGTGTTGAATGCGCTGGCATAGATTTAGAACAGACCTTCATGAATCTAAGCAATGATGTAGCATCTTCTCCAGATTTGAAACCTGTGCATAGGGATATTAGTGTATCTGCGCTATGAATCTTACTGCGCATCAGAAAGTCCCAGTCTCGTCCGGACCCTGACAGTGCGATCACTGTGCTTCTCTTAAGCAGTTTCGCAGACTCGTGAATTCCACCCCGTCTTACTCGCGACCTTCTTCTTGCAGCGTTTCTTGCCTCGACTCGCCGTTATCTCGTCTTCTTCCCAAAGCTGCAGTCCGGCTCGGAAAGCTCGCAAGACTCAGTTGATAGTTTCTACTCATTCGTGCTGCGTTATCGAGAAATGCAATCTTTTCACTATTTTGCTCATTTCCGGCTCCGTTCGGCAGAGTCCTGCTCGTCACTATTTTCAGTTTCCACGCGTTGCAAGTTGTTCGGTTCGCGCTCACAGTCGTCGCCGCCGATCCTCGCTGTGTCGCAAAATCTGAGTGTCTGCTGGACGCGCCGCCAAGACCGCCATTGTTTTGATCCATGACGCGACCTCGCTCGACGCGTCGAGAACTTCAAAAGCGCACTCTGCAAGTCAGTTTCGCATCAGAATAAAGCAGAGAAAGAGAAATGTGAACAAATCGTGAAGTCTTTGAAGTGCTGATCGATTCTTGGTATCATCATAAGCCTGTTGCCCGAATAGCACTGTGCTATGGTATCGTGGGCATAATGTACAGCCTTCGCTCCTGGATCAGATCAGAAGCCTGCGTGCATGCAAAGTAGTAAAAAGTCAAGAGCACGCCATAATCCTGAGCTCGTGCCCGCCCGTGTCGATGAGCCCATTATCATCGCGAAACAACCCCATTCTGCGCCATAACCCATTGTGCCGTGATCTTAAACCAAAGAAACAAGAATGCGCATCTACAGCTCTTGTGATGCACCACCCTTGCCTGGCTTGGTACCGGTGGTCTTCTTGGGCAGGAGGTCTGAGAGAGCAGAAGTCAGTGGATGGTCGAGGCGGTTGAGATCGGAAATGTGGCTTACTCTGGTGAATGTTTGGAAGCACACCACCCTGTGCGATGGTGACGTGGCCGAGGAGCTTGTTCAACTCCTCATCGTTGCGGATGGCCAACTGAAGATGACGTGGGATAATACGCGTCTTCTTGTTGTCACGAGCAGCGTTACCAGCCAACTCGAGGATTTCGGCTGCCAGGTATTCGAGGACAGCTGCGAGGTAGACGGGAGCACCTGCGGATGAGAGTCAGATGATGCGATCAGGCAGATCGGATGAGAAGATGCGACGTACCGGCACCAACACGCTGAGCGTAGTTGCCCTTGCGGAGGAGTCTGTGGACACGACCGACCGGGAATGCGAGACCGGCCTTGGATGAGCGACTATTGGAGAAATGATGTCAGTTTGCGCCGATGGAAATTGCGGATGGAAAACGCGTTGTTTTGGATGCGAAAAGCGCATCAGACGCGATGGATTGCGATGGAGCATCCGATGCGACTGGAGGAGAGGACTTACGATTGAGCGTTCGACTTGGCACCGCTGGCCTTGCCTCCGGACTTGCCTCCAGTCATTTTGATGGATTGATTGGGTGGGTTTGGTTTTGAAAATGGGTTGTGAGTGGCGTTGAGTACGTGGCGGTGTCGTGGAGCGCTGGGTGTGGATGGATGTGTGATGAAGAGAAGAAGAGCGCGTTCGCAGAAGGTGGGCGTCGCCGACTTTAAGTAACGGCAGGCGAAGTTGTGGGGTCTGCCAGATCAACAGTTGTTTGCCGCACGGACGCACCTGCCCGCGACGCGTCGCTGATTCGCCAGCGGCCGCGACTGTTGATTGGAATTCGCGCTTCTGACTTGCGGAGTACAAGTACCCTCCACTTCCCACGCTCTTGCGCAGCTTTCTCTTCCTTTCATCAACACCAGCATCACCCAACGTACGCATCCATCAACGCAACTCGACCAATCTCATCCACCACTCCAACCCACACCTCAAACCCGATTTCCAAATTCGAAATGGCACCAAAGGCAGCAACCAAGGTAATTCAGCGCGACTTTCGCACTTTCTTGCGTTTCGCACAGCGTTCTGACGCGTCTTTCGCAGACCCCAACCACCGCCGGCAAGGCACCAGCTGGCAAGGCTCCTGCCGAGAAGAAGGAGGCTGGCAAGAAGACCGCCGCCCCATCTGGTGACAAGAAGAAGCGCACCAAGACCAGAAAGGAGACCTACTCTTCTTACATCTACAAGGGTACGTCGCCTCAACTCGCCTCATCCAGCTGATTCTGAAGTCGCATTTCGATTTCAAATCACGTTTGAGTCACACCTCGACTTTGAATCCTGTACTGACGCGTCTTTTACTCCAGTCCTCAAGCAGGTCCACCCAGACACTGGTATCTCCAACCGTGCCATGTCGATCCTCAACTCCTTCGTGAACGACATCTTCGAGCGCGTCGCAACTGAGGCCTCCAAGCTCGCTGCCTACAACAAGAAGTCAACGATCTCATCACGCGAAATCCAGACTTCCGTGCGACTCATCCTCCCTGGTGAGCTGGCCAAGCACGCCGTGTCTGAGGGCACCAAGGCCGTCACCAAGTACTCTTCCAGCACCAAGTAAACGCGACACATGACATCAATATGGCTTTGATGTAATGTTGGCGTTTGACTTCCTTCCTGCTTTGCGACACGATGACAGAAGTATGGGGCTGCTCTGGTTTTGAGGCGGCTTTCACTTCTTCTGACTCACAACTACTGGGGTACAATGAGATGGCGTTCAGATAATGCGATCATGGGCTGGGTTTTGGTTTGGTTTTTCTTTATTCTACGATTGCTCACAATACCACAACGCGCCCGGTTGCCGCAGTCGGCACGCGCGCGCCAGCAGAGCTTTCGAAATGCATGAACGGGTGGTAGCGGTGGAGGGTGCTGTACAGTAGTAACTGCGGCAGAGAGAAGGGCGAGAGAGTGTAGCAGGTCGCATCAGGCTGATACCCAAAGCTTGATATGAATGCATGATTTCAAAAACTTCGCACTGCTTCCAACACTTTCATTCCAACTTGTCTGATGTTTGAATCTCTTCTACTGACGTTGCAAAAGACGCGACTTTGCACTCTGCAGCACGCAGACAAAGACGTGAGGTTCGCGGCCGGTTTGTTTTGATTCCTCTGTCACGAGATTGACACGCTAGGCCGGAAAGAGAAGACCATGTAAACAAGAGCACTCGGGCTTTTGGCACGTAGAGGAAAACAGTACAGAATCTGACCGACGCATCACTGTCGTCCAGACTGTACGAGAACAGCATCAGAAGGCACAACTGAGAGAGGAAATCACAGGAAAGTGAACAGCGCAAGGCGACAGCAAGAACTCATGACCTCAGTCCAAAGCATCCACGTTCAGCCACGAGGAAACAGCAGGCAGCACTGTGTCTTGACCACCAGAAGCGCAGGCAAGGTGAAGAACAGAAGTACTGATATTGTGACTCGTTCTATGTATGCATATACCTTGTTCTCAGGTTTGCAGTACAGCATGCGAAATTTTGCTCTTCCATGTTTCTCATCCATCATCATAAATTTCATCACATCATTCAAATCGTCAATCACACCATCTTTGACTGTACATCATGGGATTGGTTTCCTCGGAATGCTATGTTCTCTCCTCAAAGGCCACCTTTGCAAAATGGAAGAAGAATTTGTTGTCGTCGAGCCGGCCGCGCGCCCGTCTCGCTGCAAGTCCGCAGAACCAGAAGACCGATGTCCGGGAGCAAATTGCTCATAGGCTTGTAAACCTTGCATTTCCGTTTGTCCTCGGTCTAACGCAGCCTGGTTCTTCGCGTTTGCGATTGCGGCTTTTTCGGCATTCCGACGAGGAAAGCGAGTATCAATTTCGTTGTTTAGTGTGCCGCGGAGGGTTTCGCCGACGCCCTGTTGAGGTTATCAGTAAGTGAGTATGACTAAGAGTATCTGGAAGAACTTACATGTAGGCCTTTCGCTGCAGCCTTGAGACTGCCAAATGTGGAGGCAGGAGCTGAAGGAGCTGCAGAGGGAGCCTGAGAGGCGCTGGCACTCGGCGCGACTGATGATGTTTCCGACATGCTTTCAATCGTTGATAAGCCGCCGTATGATGATGGTGGTCCGGAAGGATGACCGTAGCCTTCATGTTGGTTGCCTGCGTGGCTGAAGCTCGCCGCGCTAGGGGCGAATTGATGAGGATGGCCTGGACCTGTCGGAGGAGCTGTCGTATAATTCTGATAATCATCTGGTCCGTGTGGATATATCTCCGCCATCTGCGGACGCGGTGGAGGAGGGAACGGCGCTGGAGTCCCTTGCTGAGCAGCCTGGTTCTGCATGAAATTGTTTCCTGAGAAGTTTTGCTGTGAGTCTTGCGGCCTCAGCCCGCCAAGGGGACTGTGCCTCTGCGGCTCTTGTGAAAATGGGGCAGCGGGAGGCGCATTGTTGGGCACCGGGGGTGGATTGTTCGATGGTGAGCCATCGTGTGACCTGTTGAGGTACGAGAAGTTGGGTCCAACGTTGCTGCCTACTATTGGACTCGGAGGCACATGATCTCCAATTTCACCAGGAGGACGATCGAATTCTCGGGACAATCGCTTTGGACTCTTCGCGGGCAGATCTGGTGCATTCGGTGGGAAGTTTGGTGCGGAAGTCTGAAGAGGAGTCGGTCTTGGTGGCGTCTGACCTCGACTGGCTGTTGTAGAGAGTGGGGTTGGCAATACATCTACACTCGGCCTTCGAGGCGCTGAATCTGCTGGCATCTCTGAGACTCCGCTGTTGTCTCTTGGTCTGTTTGACGTCGCACTCGGTCCTGGTGCTGAGCTAGACGAAGCAGCTGTAGTCGTGGTCCCAGTGGGGATAGTATTGACATTCGTTCGTAGCTCCTTCTTGCCATCCTTGCCACGCACCAATGTCGTCGTCGTTGTGGTTGTGGTGGTGGTCGTCACAGTCGAGACGATCTCTCCAGTATCCTCGTCCAACACGTCTCCCGTCGCCTTGTTCACTGCCAGATTGCGATCCTTGTTCACGCCTTCAATCTGGCCGTCATTTTGTACCGAGACAATATTGTTGTTGGAGTTGTTCGAACGCGAGTTCGACGGAGCTTCGCTGCTGGCATATGCTGAATCGTGGACTGCTGGGCTCATCGGCGACGTGGTTGTCGGAACAGTGCTCGAGCTGTGCGTGTTCTCATTCTGTGCCGCTGTGTTGGGGTTCGGCGAGAGCAGGTCTGTGGACGGATTCGTAGCAGTCGTGCTGCTCGGAGCAAGCAGATCCGACGATGTCGTGTTCGTCGACTGCGAACCTGCCGTCTTGTCCTTCCTCTTGAATATCCCGCTCAATCGTCTCCTCTCTTTCTTCGGCTGCATGGTGTCTGTGTCGCTCCCGTCTGTACCAGCTCTATCGGTGGAAGGATTCCGCTTCTGTAGCTTCTTCACCATGTCGCTTTAACCTTGGAGTCGTTGTCTGGGCAAGAGTAGCTAGATAGATAGCATGCAGGGGATGCTAGATGAAACAATGGAACCAGGACAAAAGGAACACTTGAGATGGACCTACCGCGTGCCTACAGTGTGGCTCCTCGTGCCCGCCATGTTGTCACGAAAACCGGGACAAGCTTCCATCCTCGTGCGTGGAGTGTGATGTCACCAGCACGCAGATTGCGCATATGCTGTCGGAGCTGCGTCCTGAAGTGGTATGAAAGGGTCCTTCATTCTCGTCCAAGCATGCACATTCTGGGTTCTCGCCACGAGAGGGGCTCGAGTGAGTGTTCGATGGATGGGATGTCAATGAGGCCTTGTGGCTGTAAGAAGTCGATCGGCTCGTCTGCGTGAAGCGACCGACTCGTCTCAGCCACACTTCCTGCGTCTGTTGTGGCGATTGCTGTTGTTGTCGTGCTCATTTCTACTGTACATCGTGGTTCAGTAGCTCGGTTGCTTCGGCGGTCATCCAATCGAAGGGGAGAGGTCGCGTCGTGAAAGTGGAAGTCTGGGGCGGACTGAGAGTCCGTGTCTGGTTTCGCCAAGCCTATGTGGGAAGGCCATAGAATCGATCAACTCAACGTCGAAGACGCTGTTGTTACCGATTTCCGGCAGATGCGGTAGCGATGAATCGATACACCGTTTCGTTTGCTGCTTGTTCTGAAAGGTTGATACTTTTGTGTTCGGCGACTTGTGCGTCGAAAGATGCCTGTACATTGATGTGATTGTAGACCTGAATCCCTTCAACCCATCAATTCCAGCAATTGCCAAACTCAGAGAAATCGACACCGCACAACCAGGGTAAACGACAAGCACCACAAACCTCTTGGAAATATTTCAACAGTCGTTTATTATCATGTGAGAGCCATCTTGGCATGTTTGGACATATTCGTCGTCGTCGCCAACTAACCCCAAGTAACCCTAAGGCTAACCCTAAGGCCTAGTTTCAGGCCCAAGAATCTATGTCTATCCCTCCAATGCGAGCAGCAAACGCGCCAACAAGCCATACTCATAACGCGGAATGTATTGAGAAGCGGAACAGAGCCCAGGATGCGGTCAGACGAGAACATTGCGTTGACCATGACCATCATGGCACAAACATCCGTACAAGACTAACCCAGTCCAGCAGTTCCGATCCTCATGATCTGCTCCACCGGCACCGTACGTCCTTCGTTGTCCTTGCCGAGACCCATGCCTTTCGTCCAGCCATGCTTCGCCATCAGCTTGGCTCCAAAACTAGTATGACTGATCTCCGGAGCAGCTGCTCCAACGACCTCACCATGCCTGACCGAAACAGCTGCCTTATCGAAGCCACCGCCTCTTCCACCACCTTTACCAGCCTTCTTTGCAAACTTCTTCGCCGTAGAGCGATTCGATAAGAACCCTCTCGTTGACGCTTGCACGATCTTGACGAATATCTCTTCTGAGTATTCGCCAGTTCTCGAAGTCTTCGACACGATCGGGAAGCGGTTCTTACCCGCTCCCTGCGATCGAGAAGTGAGGTTGAGGGCATTACAGATGTTGTGCAGAGCTGCCCGGTCGGTCTTGTCCATGGGTGGGAAAGCTCGCTGGTTGAGATCCTCGTCCTGCAAGAACTCCCGCAGCTCGTCGTGGACGTTGCGCATGTTCATGCCGAGAGGATATTTGGTGCCTAGATGAGCTCTGCCCTTCTTACCAGAGGATCCAAGGAGTCCCTCACGACGCAGCTCCTCGC
Source organism: Cercospora sesami (assembly GCA_013365235.1). NCBI lineage: Eukaryota > Fungi > Ascomycota > Dothideomycetes > Mycosphaerellales > Mycosphaerellaceae > Cercospora > Cercospora sesami. The sequence goes on from JAASLG010000009.1 coordinate 45,808, forward strand.
GCTCGAGTTTCTTCTGTGCCTTCTTCGATCGGTCTCGATTCCACTGGTCATTCAGAGTCTCTTTGAGATCTTCATCGGAAAGGATCTCGAGCTCGGCAGGCAGTTGTCCTTTGCGTCCTTTCTTGCGAGGGCGCAATGACGGTCGCTCAAAGTCCATGACGTCGAAGCCGTTCTCGCCACACTGTTCCACAGTGTCGGCAAGTAGCGATGCACTGACAAAGTTGTTCTTCTTGTCACGACCACTTCTTCGCGTGCCATTTCTGTTTGGCGCCCTGCCGGGCGTGAGGTTGGTAATGTTGGCAAAACCTCTTCGAGCAGCATTCACATCACCAAACCCGCCGTCCGAGCCGTACACGCCGCCATCGTCGATCATGAGCTCGTCTCCATCCATTCCGAACTCCTCTTGCTTGGCCAACAATCTTGCGATCTGCTCGTCAGTCATCTGGTCCTGGCGCCGCTGTCGAAGATCTTCCTCATCTTCCCACATTTCTTGCTCGTTGTACTCAAGCTCGGACTCTAGACCGTCAGAAGACAATTCGTCCATGTCAGGATTGATAGACGAGTCGTCGTCCTCATCGCTGTCCTCGACGCTCTCCCAATCTTCGTGATCGTCGTCAACTTCTGCCTCGTCGTCTATGCGTGCGTGTTTCAATAGCTCGTCGTCTGGCACTTCGCGCCCATCGACCACCAGTGACGGGCCACCTAGCGTTGCATTCGCTTTCATTTCAGCAAAGAAGTTGTCGCTCGAAGTTCCCTCCTCTTCCATCTGTGCGATGAGATTTTGCATATAATCATCATATGCAGCTTCTCCGTCAGAGCCTTCGTCTTCCGATGTCATGTTTGCACGCAGTTGGCGATTGTCCTTCTTTCTGCCACGCTTCCCTCTCCGATCGGACTTCGATGCTTTCTTGCTCTCGCTCTTCTTTGAAGTCTTCTTCTCTCGCAACGCCTCTTTCCAATCAGCTTGGAGCGATTGGATGGTGTCTGCAGCTCCCATGTCTGGCTTGGCCGGCGCCGGCTCTGCGAACTTCACCTTCGATGGTTTCGACGAAGAGCTCTCGTAAGCTTCTCGCTCAGCTGGTGAAGGATCCAGATCTGGCCTGGGTCTGCTCTTGCCCTTGCGCCAGTATGGATTGGCTGGTGCTGGTGTCCAATCTTCTTGAGGTCTGACAGTGACGTCGTGCTTGGAGGGAGCCGAGCCCCAACCCTGACCTTCCGAATGTTTGCTCACTGCTGCGTTATGTGAAGGTGCTGTGCCGCCGTTGAGCGCCTTCAGAAGATCGTCGGTCGGGTGAGGGCTCGCTCGTGAATGTGATTGTGCATGAGACGGGACAGGTTCGCGCTGTCGAGGTGGCGGTGCGGAAAATGGATCGTCGATGACTGTCGGCCTGCTGCGTCCTTTGAACATGACCACCTCTTCACTCGAATCTGATCGGGCTGGAGAGGGTTCGCGGACTGCCCGCTTGCCCTGCGCCTTCGACGATCTCCTGGGACCTGACAGACTATCGTCACCGACGGTATCGACCACGAATTGTAGCTCCGGTGTCGGTTCGCGCGCTGGCTCTGCATCAACGATGATGCGTGTTTCTGTGCTGGCTGTGGTAGTCTCCACCTCAATGTCCATGATTTCTGAGCTGTCAAGCGCCATGTTTGCCACTCCATCTCCAGTGCTATTGATGTCCGCTTCCACCTGAATATTCGTCTGTATCGTAATGTCGTCGATCTCGATGTCATCGTTGTCGCTGTCGTCGTCGAACTCTCCACCGGTGCTTGGCCCGGTCTCGTCGAGCTGCTGATTCCGCTCTTCAAGGGCAGACTGAGGCACACCTACACTCACAAAAGAGATTGGTTGGTGGCGATACTTTACAGACGCACTTGACGGTGTTCCGAACTTCGACGGCTTTGCCTTCGCACCGCTGAAGCCCTTGAAACCCACGCGATTGTCATCGTCTGTCAAGGTTTAGCATTCGAGCGGGCAGCCAAATGGCAAATTTACGAACCACCCCAATCACTGTCGTCGTATTGTGAGTAATTACGACGAGGTGTGTTCTGTGCACTGCCGTTGTTCTTGGCCTTCTGCTTCTTGCCAGCGCGCCCTTGGGCCTTGCCCTTCTTGCCCATCGTCCTCAGCCCCACCGGGTAGTCGCTGCAGTGTCTCGAGTGGCGAAATGAAAGATGAATGCTTCCTGGCTAGAATTGAACTCAGCAAACAACTTCCACACTCTACGAATCTGCAGCAGAGAAGGAACGGCGCAAGAGAGCGACAATGGTCGGGATGTGCGAAGTTTGGGAGTGAAAGAAAGTCGAGCTCTCCTGGTCGGCCACTCACGATGACTGCATGATCCACATGCAGCCGCACCTTGACTGGACCCTGCCGCATCGCATCGCTCCCCGCCCAGCAGGCGATCGCCCGTGCTCCCAGGCACGCATCTCTCATCACTCATCCGCCAGCCATCATGCACGAGTGACTCCTCTGCGCAATCACGTCCTGAGCAACTCGCAGTATCGCCTCTGCTGCGGGTCTCGAGCTACCCTTCCGCAACCGCGTCCTCCGCCTGGGAGATAGATCACTCCGCCCCGCTGTCTTACCTGTCACATGCTCCCACGCTAGCGCAACACGCGCGTGAGCACTGCTGGTTGAGATCAAGGTAGTAGACTGTCTTCGTCTTCGCAGCTTCACACACCTTGTCACAGTGGCCATGAACGAGTTTGCCCGCTTCTCGAAGCGGGCAGTCGACTACATCTTCGACCGACCCGCCAGAAACGACGACCCATCGCCTATCTGGTGCCTGGGGCGATCCTACGACTCCGACTATCGTCCCGACCGACCATCTTCAGCAGGCGGTGCCCTACCAGGTACCTCTCCCTCAGCACAATCAGATGTATCACACGCCGATAGCGCAGTGGTGACCAAAGCGAGCGCGAAGCCCGACGATGTGGCTGCAGATAACGACGATGAGCTGGTCAAGAGCTTCGACCAAGTGCAACTTAGTAAGAGCATGGACGAAGAGGATCTTGGATGGCCCTCGGAATTCGTAGATGACTTCGAGTCGAGAATTTGGATCACGTACAGAGATGGCTTTCCACCAATACCCAAGTCGTCAGACCCAGCAGCCGGCTCGAAGATGTCATTCACGACCAAGCTACGAAGCCTTGCGAATCAACAGGGCTTCACGTCCGACACTGGCTGGGGATGCATGATCAGGAGTGGGCAGTCTTTGTTGGCGAACACAATCATCCTGCATAGGCTAGGTCGAGACTGGAGGAAGGGTAAGAACGAGGCAGAGCACAAGAATGTTCTGTCGCTCTTCGCAGATACACCCGAGGCGCCCTTCTCTATTCACAAATTCGTCGAGCACGGTGCTCAGGCATGTGGCACATATCCGGGCGAGTGGTTTGGTCCAAGTGCCACAGCCAGGTGTTTGCGGTGAGTGCAGCGGACTCGGCTGAATGAACATTACTGATGCACCACAGAGCTCTCACCGACAAGTACCACGAAGCAGGACTGCGGGTCTACGCACGCCCAAACGATAGCGATGTATACGCAGATGCGCTCGTGGAAACAGCGACGCAGAAAGATGCAGACGATAAATTTCAGCCGACATTGATCGTTCTCGGAATCAGATTGGGAATAGACAAGGTCACACCGGCATACCACGCAGCCCTGAAAGCGGCACTCGAGCTTCCACAAAGCGTTGGAATTGCTGGTGGACGACCAAGCAGCAGCCACTACTTCGTCGGCCACCAAGGCGATGCATTTTTCTACCTCGATCCACACTATACACGGCCCATGCTATCGCCACAGCCTTCTAGCGAAGATGTCGAAACATGCCACACACGACGGATCCGGAAGCTGCCACTTTCTGAGATGGATCCTTCAATGCTCCTGGGCTTCCTCATTCACAGCGAAGAAGAATTCGAGCAATGGAGAAAGGCTGTCTCGGAAATGCCAGGCAAAGCTATCATACACGTCCACGATACAGAGCCAAAGTACGCCACTGGAAATGAGCGGGCAGGCGCCATTGACGAGGTGGAGACTATGGATGAAACGCTAGATGAAGACGATGGCGACGAGGGCGAGAAGATATGAGATCTTGTGGGCTGGAGGATTGGGATATACGACTGATGTGAAAGGCTTGGTTTTTCGGGATACCTGAACAGTTCTGTTCGGGACATAACTACCTACTGTTCTGACGATGGCATTTGAGCGTTCTTGCATGACGGAATGGAAGTTGGCGCACATTGGGTCCAAAGCTGTGCGTGACCGGTTTTAGGAAATCAGCTGATAGATACCTGGTATGAATGAAATCGGCTGTCAAGACAAATGGTTCTATCATGAAGATTGATTGGAGAGGGAGCGGAAACGCGAGATTGACGTGAGGTCTTGGCGTGTTGCCGCGGCACATTTCACGTCGCGCTCTGCCTCTTGTGGCCCCTCAAGTCCTCCAACCATTATTACTGCAACAATAACAACCACCACATAACTTCGATTACTGTGCGACGTAGCAGAATGGCGTGTAGTCATAATGGTAGCTGCGTCTCTATAGGCGCATAGCAGTCTCGTGCGCCACGCTGGAAACAGGAAGAATGAAACAAGAAGCACAAATCCATAACCACTGACTTCAGTACGCGACAACCACCAAGAGAAAGCTTCTTGCTAGACACTGTCTCTACGGGAACTGCAAGGTCTGGAGCTTGATGAACATAAAGCCCACTACCAGATCCCGAAGAACACTGTAGTCTTCAGCGATCTTCTTCAGGTCTGCATTGGAACGCATATTATCCACTATGCTCACAAAGTTTTGAGAGTCCTCTTTGGCCGGCAGCAATTTCTCGAAGCTATGTCAAATCAGCCAACAGTCTCTTCGCCTCGATGGAGGGAGCGCGTGGCTTACTGAGATCTGGTCTTATTGGTACCAAGACCGAAGCATATACCGGCCCCAATATGCTGTTCAAGCCTCTTGTAAGCACGACCGGCCTTCTCAATCTTGTCCAGGATCGCAGCAATTTCCGCAGGATCCATACCTTCCATGGCGCTGCTGACTAGCACCGAAGCTGCATCGGTGTGGGAAGGCTTCGCGATCAGGAGTGAGTCGCGGAATTCCACATATGAGGTACACACAAAGCGCTGGGCTATGCGAGACTAAACGTCATCACCCTTCGTGCGCCAGTACCAGTGGATGCAATAGGTGTATGGGTCGCTGTCATCGAAGTCGGATCCGGAGGAGTGTAGCCAAAAGCTCGTTGGGTCCGTCTCCCAAGATAAGGCGTTCTCGCAGATGAATTGCCAGGTCATGATATCTGTGCCAGGGAACTTCTTGAGAGCCTGCAGACGATTCTTTGTGCTCTCATTAGTCTCCTTGACACGGTATCTCGTCTTGCATTCGGGATGCAACTCGAGCCACTCATGAAGCGATTGCAGGAGACTGTCTATCGTGGCAGCATCCTACGACGCTGTCAGCTGCGGCCCCAATAAAATGACCAGATCCGCACACCATCCGAAGGTTACCGGTCATCATGGATTCGATGTCCATCTTGATGAATTGTTTGTCTGCTTCTTTGAGATGTGCCGCCAAACGACCGCACGTTCGAAAGGTGGCCGGCGAGCTGTTCTTCAAGAGTTCCATGGACGATCAATCCGCCAAGATCAACTGTGTTGCGATCTGGACCGACGCCTCTAACGCATGTCGCTGCAGGCTACCTGCGGCATGTCATCCCATTCGACTGCACTCTACATGTTGCCCGCGAAACCTGGTTACTCACGGAGAAGTTGACGCTGCCCACCATGCCACTCAACTTAGAGTTGCGCTAAAAAGTCGCGCGGTCATTCCTTGGCTACATCACAAAGGTCTTCGAGCAGGCTTTGCAGCATATCCTGTGCAGATAAGAAAGATGACTTCCATGCTCTCGCTCGTCACCACGATGATCTTTGAGCAATTCACTGGGAACCTACACCAGGCAGAACCAGGCATCGACATCTAGGCCTCCATGGCCCGATTGCACCGTCCGCCCAGCAACACTACCGTGTGCTCCGAATCTCACAGGTTGAATACAGAAAGGATTGCAGAGCTTGGTAGCCCAGACGTGGCAGCTACAGCTGGAAAATGATGATCTTGAGATGCATGTTGAAAGGTCGCCATGATCGGACGCCATCAAAAGAATAACATCATCGTCGTGTACTGTCAACAGGCTAGCAAACCAGAGCATATAAGAGGCCTCAGAACAATGCGTGTGATCCGACAACTCTGCTCAATAACTTCACCAATTGGTAACCACCAAAGACACCGATACAACTCTCCTCATGGCTCCGTCGAGAATTTCCATGTCCCCTGCTAGGGACTACGACTACCGTGATGTGGACGATATGTCCCAAGGCTGCTCAATGGATGGTTCGAGATCTGAACCAACCATACCATCTGCAGACAAAGAAGCATACTTGACAAAATGCCATTGGTTTGGCAGTATCACGTTCAACGCCATACTCGCTGAACGACTTTTCCGAAAGAGCCAGGCAACATCGAAAGCGGAGCTAGATGTACGACGATCAGAATTGCAGAAAGCGCTCTACTGACAACCCATGCGCAGTTCGAACTCAAAGCCTTGCTATACGATTTTCCATTTGCCCAGTGTTTGCAAGACCTGGCTGCAATTGATGACTTTGAGCTGGCGGGCGATGGGACCAGCTCTACAAGTGCCTTGGTCCGAGCGGTCGAGACCAAAATCGGCGTCATTGTCAATCGTGGCGACGTCACGGCGAGACAGCAGATGATACAGCTGTTGCAAGCAGGCGGAACCGCAGAATCTGCTTTTGCACCGGCGCCAGGAGTGTTGCGAGCGCCAGAGGTGCAACAGCCGAGTGGTGTTGCTGTTGAAAGTGAATTGAAACAGTTGGCCATGTACACGATGAGATTGAATGAATGGTGCGCGAAGAGGAACAAGCTGTTGTCTTACTCTTCTGATCAATTGACTGTGGACCCTCCGTTATTCAAGGCCGTATTGGCTCTGGACGGGAAGAAACACACGGGTTTTGGCAAGAACAAGAAGATGGCGCAGCACATGGCTTCGAAGGAGGCCTGCATCGATCAGGAAATCAAGGTTTGATAGCGCAATCAGATCACCTTCGAATAGCAATGCAGTTGCATTTAAATTGGAGTGCGTGATGTCATGGCGATATGGCAATGCATATAAGAGAATGCTCCCACCCTCACCCTGGGCCCTCATACTTGCACAGGATTTTCGAGCGCGGCGGTCTGCAGCTATGGCGCAGTTCAGCGGACGCTTTCGTGCTTTGGAAGACACATTCGCAGACCTATACGATGGTCTCACCCTACTGTCCTATATTCAGCATGCCAGGATTGACCCTCGTCCTTCTCCCGACACCGAGGACACGATGATCGGACCAGAACGCACCTCCTGGCAAAAGCTGCTTGACAGCATCTGTAATCTCTGCGACTTCGACCAAGCAGCAGACACCTTTGTTGCACTCGGAGTTGAGCAAAAGATGGACGGCAGTCGCTTCTGGATTGCTTTAAATGGAGGGAGCGCAGAGGAGCCGAATGATACACAGAAGCGCACAAAGGTTGTAGACTTTCTACGCAAGACCCTGAAGCTATTAAGAGAAGCAACACACAAAGGTACTCATCGTCGAGCGGAGATCATCGAAGGAATCACAAATGCCTCGATTAGGCAAAGCACAAAGAAGGTCCATAACTATCGTTCGAGACTGAAGAATTTGTTGAAGCAAGCTTCGGCCGAGCATAAAGCCAGGCCGGTTGTTTCGGAGGGTGAGTAGGTGCCTGAAGTAGTCGTGACTGAAGGACACTAATCAGCTTCTGAAGCCCAGTGGAACGCGTTCCAGACTGCTCTGCAACAGATCACCACTGAGGAGAAGCACGAACGAGTCTGTCAGCTAGCTTACGAATTTACCTCCAAAAATGCTTCTACCATCATGAGAGCGCTCCTGGAGTCCAGAATTGCGGCCTACAAAAGACTTCATCATTTTATTGGACGTCTCAGCTCGTGGAAGAGATCGGCGCTCCTGGCTGTCACCAAAGCTTGCGAGTTTGAGCAAGTCTTTCGCAGCATGGACATTCGATTCGTTCCATCGCAGTCGGCAGGACCCTCCATCAATGTCCAGAACGATCTCTATCAACTTGTTCGCGAGCAGTGTCCAAGAGCAGCAAGCTCCGAACCGCTGGTAGAAATCACGGTCGCTCGACTGCGCACTGCGAAGGATCAGATCGATAAGCTCAACAACAATCCGCAACTTCCGGTATGGTGATCGTCAAAGAAGACGAGCGATAGTTCACTGACCTTAAGCTACAGACAGAGCACGCCGAAGCCATTATCGCACAGCATTTCTTCATCAACAAACTACAATTCGTCAACAATGATCCGTACATCGGTGTTGGCAAGCCGGCTTGCTATTGCTGTGCGCTCTGGCTCAAATTTCACCCAGCGAATTTCTCTGCTCCGAGATCTCATGGCCATGTCTGGCTTCGATGGCTACCACCCAGACCAGAAGGCAGTAGCTTCACTGACGATCGAGAGATGCAGATGCTTGTTGAACGGATGATACAAGCGATCCGCGGAGATATCGACGACCGGATCTTCAATGCCAGGTTCGGCAATCAGAGAGACTTCAGCTCGACGACGGGGATGACTGTGACTTTCTAGACGGTCTTGCTTGAATCGTCGTCGTTGTTTTGGTGTTGGTTCAGCCCAGCCAGGCCAGTCGGCTGAGTTATGTGAATCACTCTGCATATCCTTGGCACTCTACGGTCTTTTAGCGCAACTTTATCCAGTGAATATGCATCTGGCATTTCTTGCTCGCGGCGATATCCTTGAGAAGAGCTTATGGAGCTACAGTAACAGCTGCCAGCTTGAGGCCCCCAGTTCCCTGTCGACTCTCTCCCGTGCTCTACGTGTCTGGGCCCCATGGTCGTCGTTGAGTAGCAAACACTTCGTCGCAGAGCGACAGAGTGAGTTTGTAAGCCCTGAGGATCCAGGCACTTCTCGTGGCGAAAAAAGGGCAATTCGATCTCGAAAACACAGAGTCTATCCTATACCGAATCGATCGAAATCTCCCGCCTATCAGACGAATATGGCTGCTCCATATAGAGAGCACGCATCTTTTCCGGCTCACTGTCAGCACGAATAACTGATTGATTCACAGAATCGCAACCACAAAGCCTTTCTGCTTCATCGTTGGCAGCGGTGCCGTCGAGTTCTTCGCACATCCTGCCATCATCATCCAGCAGTCAAAACCATTAGCCAAGCTCATATATGGAGATATGAGAGAGGCTCAGGAAGGTCAAGCTCGTATCGAAGAGGTCGATGAGAATACTTTTGCAAGATTTCTGGAGTATTGCTACACGAAGGATTATGCTGCTGCGGAACACGCCATCGTGCTCGATGCGACTTTGATCGAACAGGAGAAGGAGCCCTCGAAAGCTGCTGAGGTGAATATCATCCCGGTACTCAACGATGTACCTCAAGCCGTAGATGATGAGTTTATGTACGATGGTGAGCCAGCGCTGGGCTTGGACGACAACTGGGGGGACTTTAGCTTCTCATCGAGAAAAAAGGCCAAGAAGGCGGGCTATAAGACCGCTGCACCTTTGCAGTGGGAATCTAACCTTGCCACGTCGTCCACGAAGCGTGCAGCAGCATGGAAAGGCTTCCGAAACATGTCCTGGGATTCACCACCCAGCGTACCAAAGACAGTAGCAGCGCAAGCCCGTCCCAACAAAGAAGCCTGCGAAGACTACACAGACGTCCTCCTCTCACACGCCAAAGTTTACGTCTTTGCGGATACGTATGCCATCGACTCGCTCCGGATTCTTTCGCTCCAGAAGCTACAAAAGACTCTATCGCTCTTCACTCTCTTCCCAATGCGAGAAGACGACATTGCAGCCTTGTTGCAGTATACTTATCAAAACACAGCTGAGCGAGAAGGAAAGATAGATGACTTGCGAGAATTGGTTATTAAGTATGTGTGCTGTAATGTTGAGAAGTTGCGAGGCAGCGAAATGTTGAAGGAGACTCTTAGGGCTGAGAATGCTTCTTCGGTGGATCTGATCGAGATGTTACTGCCGCGATTGGACTGATGCTCATACGCAATTTGCTCAGCAGATTGAATTTTTGACATTGAGTGAAGTGGCAGCACACTTCTGATAGACAGGCCTTGCGTTGATTGTTCTACTGCAACGACTGAAATCCACATCTGATTCACCCTTCGGCTTCTCTCCTCATACCAGGCCCACTTGACATCAAGCAGCTTCGCTCAATTCTTCTTCGAGCCCGAGTTGGAATTACCAGAATTGCCGCCTTTGCTTGCAGCATTCACGTTCTTGTCCGCAGCGGACTGAGCTCGCTGAGCGAAACCCTGGTCGTTGCCCGACTTGGCCTATGACAGATTCAGCAACGTGCCGATAGCATGACAGCGGCTTGGATGCACATGCATTGGCGGACTGGATGCGCGCCGCGTCTTCTTTGCTCATTTGTCCAGACATCTTGGTATGTGGTAGATTGTTTACTCTTGTTTCAGGTTCGGTGGAGTGGTGCAACTGAATGCATGAGCTAAGTCGTGAAGGAACGGTCTTATATATCTCTATTTTGATGCCTCCGCTCATTGCTGCGCGTCTGAACGAGCTCGATGCTCTAGCTCTGAAGCTCTTGTATGCATCCAGCCCAGGAATCCGCACGATCAAGCTCGCTCTTTGGCCAATATACTCTTGAGTTTGGGCTAAAATACCGTGCGGCGCAGGTCTGCTCACGGCATGGGTAGCCCATTCGCCTAAGGGAGAATCTCACAGCTGTCAGGCCCCGGCCATGTAGGAACCGACTCGACGTTGCCTCCACGCCGGTGACCCAGCTGCGGTAGTTCTTATCGCGAGCTTGTTCATTGAGTGTCTGGAGCTGATTTGGAAGAGCTCATGATTCATGCAGACCGCTGTACAAGTGGCACTAACCTCAGCTTCTGCCGTGAGACGATGCTGCAGCGAAAATCCTACGCTCCATTAATTGTCGATGCACGTCGAGTTGCTTCCCGCCTCACTGCAGTTCTCGCTGTACGGTACAACTCTGAGAAATCCCAGCAACTGATCCGGTCCACCATTGCTGATAAAGCCCCGATACGCGCCCGGCTTTCCCACTTTCAAATATGGACCTCCCTCAGCACGTTGCTGACTCCATTCATTGGCTCCATACACGAAATCACAGTCAAGTTCATTGGTGTTAATGATCCTGCAGATCGATGGCTGTGTGCCGACTCCGGCTATTTGACCAGGAGGGGATAGGCGGAAGAAGGCAAAGGACGTGCCAGCGCGGAGGCAGCAGTTCTCGGTGAACATACGAGTCCCGGTATATGGGCCCCCTAGAGCCGTAAGGTGGCATTCTGATGACAGCTGAAAAAGTTGTGTCCTGACGTCGTTGATTCTGTTGTTGCGCGTGCTGAGCACAGCTCCGTACGCCGTATTTCCTTGTGGGACGTGCTCCACTATCTCTGCGTAGGCACCTTCGTTGGCTATAGCTGGGGCTGTAGGAAGGAGGCCAAAAGTTGGGAAGACCGTATAGGTGGTTGTGGATGTGAATGCCGTACTGGTAGATGTTGATATCGTTGAAGTGGACGCAGTGACCGATACTGTGCTGGCCGTGACGGTAGTGGTTGTTCGTGCGGTGATCACGGATACAATAGTGGTTGTAGTAGTAGCTGTGTCGATCTTTGTCCTCAAATATGTTGCAGTGACTGTGCGTGTCACGCCAGAAGTGAACAGGCGCGTCGATGTTCGAGTCGGTGCCTTCAGTGATAGACATTTGCATGCGTTGCCAAGCGTCTTTTCGAATGATTTCAGACATGTCGGGAGGCGAATCGCTGACTTGCTATCGGGAACAGATCGCTTCTCTCTAGCACGCGGAGGATTATAGACAGATGGCTCGCAAGAGTATCTGACGCTGGAAATGACAGTGGTGGTGACGGAAGTGCTAGTCGTGGTGCCGACGGTCGTTGTGTAGCCAATATATGAAGTCCTGGATGAGTCAGCGTTGAGTCGAATCAAAGTGCAGTGAGCTGTGCCACAAGACATACTCAGTGCTTGTGCTTGTGCTCAGACTATGAATCCATTAGCGTTACGAATGACTCCCGAGAACGAAGGTTGATACCTGATGACCTCTACGGTGGAAGTCGTTGTTTGCCTTGCGACTTGAGTAGTAGATACCGTCACGAGTCCAGTCGTGGTGATAGTAGATACGACAGTCAATACGACAGGCTTGATTCCGAGATATGACGAGCAATATGCGGAAGCGGTAGAAGAGGCACGAAGCGTCTTGATAGCCTTGGAGACACTGCTGCAGACCTGAGGCGGAGGCTTCGCACCAGCATATGGTTCAGGCGCAGGACTCGCAGCTGCGAAGCTTGAAAGCAAAGCTAGGAGAGGCCCGATCACCCACATCTTAGAGGAGCCGTCCGCTCAACAGAGTACAGAGACCGGCTGAGCAGAAGTGTTCGATGTCAACGGACGGCTCTGTCTCTTAACCTTGTACCAGCATCTGGGGCCGAGGACATGGCTGAGTTGCCAATGGCTTCTGGCCTCGAGGACCTCAGTAGCGGTTGTGAAGTTGACGCCCACGTTGTATATGATTGGGGAGGTCTTCAAATCAATCTCCTGCGAACCTTATACACGACCGATCGGGTTAGCACCTCCAAGAACGTTCCCAAATAGAGACAGTGTAGGCGAAGAGGCTGCCTTTTAAGAAGCTGTCGTCTCTTTGCACCCGCTTTGGCATCTTGCATCAGTTGACAGCGGGAAAGTCGTTTTGCTCTGGCCGTCACGGAGCTGTCGAGGACCTGGATGCTATTCACGCCACGGCGAATGGAACGCGACCATAAGTCTCGAGCACCCGCGCTCCAGCAGAGTCACGTCTCTTTCAGGAGACAGCATTCTCTGGTCGGTTTCGTCGCGTTCAAAGGCTAGCCGTTCCATGTGCTTTGCAGTAGCAACTTTTTGTGATGACCTTGGGAGTGCATTTGTCTCGCGATGAACTCTCACGGGCGTGTCTTGAACCCGCTGAGCAACGATGAGCATATAACTTCAGTGATACGCCGTCGAGTGTCGTACATCAGTAGTGAACAAAGCAGACGAAGTCTTCTAGAAGGTGTAGTGTTCCTTGAAAAGCGCCCTGACAGGGTTCTCGATCCTTTGGCGGATGGCGGAGTTGAACTCTCGTCTATTCCTGGACAGCATGCCCAGACCAATATCAACTTCAGCTCCGCTGACTCCGACATGAAAACCTCCATCTGCCAGCCGGCTGTGAGAATGTAGGTTTCTGTCCAAGTAAGCTGCTGTGAACGTAGATGTCTTCACAGTTCCAGCCCTAGCCCTCTACTCGTCGCAGGATCGGTCCGTCTCACGCCATCAGCACGCCCGGGCCTGATTCGTCCACGGCCAGCGAAGACAATGGCCTTTTTCGCCTATCCCTGCATACTGTTGTCCTGAACATGGTCATAATCAACAAACCAGCGAAATGATGCATCGTGGTACAAGCACAAGCACCATGTACAGCATGGGCCTCGGCACCGGCAGCGGCTCCATAGTTCCACCCTACGACTCCACCACCCAAAACATCGAAGACCTCACTTCCTTGTTCGCCAACGCCATCAACGCCCGGAACTTCGACGCCAAAAGCTCGCCGTGGAACAAAGTCACGCCCAGTTTTCGGGCGCAGCCGGTGTTCGCGGAGAATCGTCAGCTCGATGTGCATGAGCTGTTGGCTCATTGGCGGACCGTATTTGAGGAGTTTCCGAATATGTATGTGCGAACGGTAGATCGGTATACCAGACTTCTTGACGAGGGCAATCTGGCTGAGAATTATGAGACGTTGGAGATCATGAATGCTCCGGAGGGAGTGATCAAGCAGATGATTGGAAGATGTACTTGGGTATTCCGTGAAGGAGAGTGGAAAATCGCAAGCTATAAGGCCATGAATGGCATGAATCCGGCGTAGAGCTTGCTCAAGAAGTTTGTTCGCTCCTACCGAACAACGAAGAAGGAAGGCATGATCTGAAAAGTCCTTGGGAGGCAACATAGGTGGGTCAGAGAGGCTTGTCGACTCTTGGCGCAGGCTTGCTCGGCCAGATGGGTGCACGACATGGCCGGGTATGCATATCCGCGACCTCTCCTTCTTGGGGCTGGTTTACCGAACGTGTGCCACAAATCCGGCTGTGGCACATGGATGACTTCCGAAGCTTCCGTGTACACACGCCTCTCATTGGACTTTAGCCTGTGAATGAGCTTGATGAGGACAGAGACGCACGTGGAGTGAGCCGGCAGCAAGAGGGCGACAGAGGTTGGCGAGCCCAGCTTACTAGCCCACCACATGGAAACTTGTGGCGGTATGGCTAATTCAGAAGCAGACCACATCTATCTGTCCTCATATCCAAGAATTTCAGAAGTAGCACGTTGTCGAAATCGACATACGACTGTTCTATTCCTCCTCAACATCCTCAAAAATTCCACCTCGCACTCCACTCCTTCCTACTCTCATCCTCCGCATCATGTCTCCTTACATAATGCCCCTTCTTGCCATCCTTCGCAATCCCCTTGAACTTATGCCTCACATCCTGCTGTGCCTTGCCCACCGGCGCATCATAGTCTACCGTGAAGACACTAATACTCGCCCTGCAGCCCGAGCTCAGTACTTCCGTCTCGCCAGGCAAACCACAATCCCCATTGATACAAACGTTGCCACCAGCAGGCACGATATTCTCATATCTGAACAGTCCCGAGGTCTGGTTAAACACCGCAACATCATAGTCCGCCCCACCAGTCAATCTGGTCTGAATGAATGTCGGCTCAATGCAAGAATCGTTGGTGAGGGAAGTGATGAAAGGCGTGTTGACACTGATACCATAACCCAATGGAAGAAGACGTTCGCCTCGCTTCGTATTCTTCACGAGAGCTTGAACAACTTTAACAGCGAGTTGAGCTTGGATCGTAGCAGGATCTGGATGGCCGGAAGGAGTAGTCTTGTTGATCCATTGGTAGGAGCGCTGTTCACTGTTTCCGCCGCTAAAGGCTATGGCAGGATAACCTCTGCCTACGGAGGCGTACGTATAGCCTGCAGTACCGGAGAGAGTGTACAAAAAGGGACCGAGGTTGAGGCCAAAGTTGGGGCCTGCGACGACGAGGTCGGGCTCAGTGAAGTTGGTGAAGTTGGGAAGAACGTAATCGAGGCCGACGAAGGCTGTTGCAGCGGGGGTGCCGTTGTAGTACCAGATGTTTTGGTCTGTAAACCGTCAGGTGCTGTTCTTAGCATATGCAGAACGGGATCCGACTTGCCTACTGGGTCTCTGCCAATTGATGGAGCTCCGGCTTTGATGATACCATACTCCGAGTCCTGCTGAAGAGTGTTTCTGTTCGTGAAAACTGCTCGGCCACCTTGACCACTCTGGTTGTCGGCCTCGGACACGACAACTACATTGTGCCCTTCCTTCTTCAGTAGTCTGTAAGTTTCTCGAAGTTGGGCAGACGCAAAGCCGTCATCGTTGCCGAGCAAGATGTTCAGGCCAGACACGTGAGAAGCCAATGCCGCTGCAATAGCAGCAAAAGTGCAGAAATGCATGCTGGGAAACTGGACTGATCGATGAACGAAACAAATAATCTTTGAGAGGACCTACGAGCATTTTAAGCATTGGTACAAGCAGCCTTAGCACAGCTTGAGCAAGACAAACTTTCGATTTTCAATCAAAGGCGCGGCTGAGTGAACAGATCGAGAGTGTCTGGCCGACGTTGAGACAGGAGCGCAAGATGAATAAGTTCTCCCTCCGCGGTGCAATGCGACTCAAAGTGCTGTTCGCGCGCACGTGTCGCGCTAGCTTGATCCTGTACGACGTGAACCTGCAGTTGGCGACAGATCGTTTCGTCAGAGGCGGCACGTAACTCCGAGAGGCGATTGGAATTCTCAGCCACGCAAGCGCGTCAACAATCTGGAGAATGCGATATTGCATCTCGAGCTATGTGTTCCGGCTGACGGCCGCGACGTTAGGGCATACCATTGCCAGCGAACGGAAACCCTGGTTGTTTGAGCGGAGGAACCGCGAACGGACCTGACCTGGTCCTGGGACCGTCACGCGACAAGAAAGGATCACCCTTCAGTCACGTTCTTACTACTGCCACAGCCCTGCTCGTCGACCGGAGCAAGCGCGATGGCTTCTCCAGCGACAGCTCAATCGTCACGCAGGCCAAGCTGGCACTACAAGTATGTGCATGAAATGACCGACGAAGAACGACTGGCGTCTCTCAAAGCTTGGGCAGAAGAGAAGAAGTACGTGATGCCAGGCGAACAGGGCACGTTGAGCACGGGCATCGGTGGTGTCACCTCGCTCGCACTCGGAGGACCACTGCGAACGGTTCAAAGCGCAGGACATGTGGAGGACAAATATCATGGCCAGTATGATGCGCCCATTAGGCCTCCGTCGTACAAAGTGGCGACCACGGAGGAGCAGGAGCGAAAGCCTAACGTGTTGAAGCGATGGCTGGAGAAGCGGCGATTGAAAAAGGCGGCAAGGCGCAGCGAAAGTGCTCCAGAATATGTGCGCTGAGCTTGAGCACTGATGCAACCGCGAATGAAGTTTTCCTCCAGAATCGCAGATGCTGCCTCAGCGTCTGAAATCGACCAGATCGAGACCTGCATACGCGCAGTTAGCATTGAGCGCAAACACGAGATGTTTGGACGAAGCGCGGCAATGTTATGAAGATCATACAAATTGGTGTAGTTGTTTCTCATCAAGTTTGCTCAAGTCAAAACCCGAAGGCGAAGACAGAGCGATTATGAGTGGTGCATGAAACAGTTGCTAATCATTTCTGAGGATGTTGGAGCAGGGAACGTGACTTACCTGGCGATTGGTGAAATCCAGGTTTCGGTGGCAGTGACAGCAGTGGTGTAACCACTTGGAGCGGTGCAGGCGAGCCGATCGATGTTGTATGAGGAAGACCACAGAGCCTTGCGATCGAGGCGGAATCAGAGTAGCAAAAGTTCAACTGGCGTCTTCGCCAAAGCCCATGCCCTCTCTCCAACCAGCTTTCTGCTTGAGCACTTTCTTACGCTCCTCCCTCCACTTTTTGTCCCATGCCTCGATCTTCCCACCTAGCACGTCCACATTGCCAGGTGTGAGCATGATAACGCCTCTAGACACGGTGAAGTCCTTCAGTATGAGCTTCGCGCCAATAGGCATAGTGATGTCCACTTTGTCGATCTTCGACATTTCGAAAGCGTATGCTTTGCTGCCTTTTGCATCTTGCAGCAATAACTTGTGTGGACCACCTTTTTCAGCCGAATTCGCTGGCGGGTTCAAATCTGTGTTGTCCTCTTCATCAGGCACGACACGGATTACTTCATGGCCTTTGCGCATCTCGCCTCGTTCCTCCATCTCAATGGCTTCGACCTGACTCCATCTGCTGCGACCAATATCCTCGATGTCAAGGACCTGGACGGGCACCGGACCAGGCACGCGCAGCTCTTGGACTTCCGGACTAGCCACGCCCGCAGGAAAGCATGAAGCTGCAGTGGCCTGCAGAGTGGACGTAAAGTCGGTAGTCAAAAGACGCGACTCGGCGGATTTTTGCTGCACGATGGGCGGAGTCTGAAGTTTGATGGATGGCTTGTAGGATTGTAGCCATTGTGCACTGGGTATCAGTGACTTGGAGGTAAGATAAGTGCGTATGGCGTTGACTGCAGCGTCAGCCATGGTCGTTTGCCTCACATTTTTGTTGTTTGGGAGTTACAGAGAAGGAAGAGAAATTCGGAAATGGAAAGCGCGTCTTTCACAAGCTGCCAAGACTGGTAGCTGTCCTCCCGCGTCACCAATAGGCCCTCCTTCTCCAGAGTATTACTGTGTCCACAAACCCCGTATCACCATGTCAGTAGCATCGCCTCGTCCGTCGGTGTCTCTATCATCTCGTCGGACGTCGATCGACACTACAACATCCACTACCTCGAAAACAGCCTCTCAAGCAGCCGAACGAGGCTCTCTCCGCCGCAACCGCGCAGCTCTCCGAGATTACTACAACCTCAAAACCACTTCTCCTTCTGGTGGACAAGAGCCTTTCGCACCTGCCACACCTTCTCTCGACCCCGACCAAGAATCTGAACTCGACAAATCCGGCTTCGAGCCTGAACAATATGTCCAGAACCTCCTCACTACCGAAGACCTATACGGCGTGCTCCGCATCGAAGCCAGTCTAGTCTCCGATATCCGGAATCTAGATGGAGAGAAAAAAGCTCTGGTATATGACAACTATTCTAAGCTGATAACGGCTACGGACACAATCAAAGCTATGAGAGAGAAGATGGATCCCATGATGCCCGGCACGAGTACGCTGGGACCAGCTATTGGACATATTGCGGAGACTGCGGCGGGGTTAAAGAGAGAGATGAGGGAAGCGAGTGCAGGTGGAGAGGTGGCGAAGGTCGCGCAGAGGAGGAAGCAGCAAGAGTGTGTGAGGTGGGTTCTGGGAAGTCCGGACAGGCTCAGGGAGCTCAAGAGAGAAGGGAGAGACGAGGAAGTAGACGAAGAATGGGACAAAGTCAGCAGAGTGCTTGCAAGATGGGAGGGCGTGAAAGGTGTTGAAGATGTGAAGAGGGCTTGTCTGGAGGTGTTGGAAGAGAGTGACGAAGGATGAACCGCGTTATCTGCACGACTGAGCGCATCTCACCATTAAGCCGGACTCGCCGACACGAGTGTGATGACTTGAGTGCTCTAGGATATCGCTGCCAGCAGCCCTGGGCGCGATTCGACATGGTCATCGGGTCTTGACACTCAAGCCGCCTCTTTGCAATGCGCGCCTCGAGCCCGCAAGCGCAGCACGCTTTTCGATTTCCCAGGGACCAACCCTTCTAACAACATTCCGCCAGGTGGAACAAATGCGCGTCACTTGGAAGTACACTCGATCCGGTCGATTTCCAATGCACGGAGCGGGGGAGGACCGCGAGTATCCATTCTGATTGCCTCCATCCGGGATCACAAGGTCCTTCTCAAGCACATGATCGTCTGGCCCCATGGACATCGCCGACTATTCGGAGAAAGCGTAGTGTGTCGCAGCCGCAGACTAGGAAGTCGTTGCGCTGGACGTTGGCCGAGCGCGACCTATCCACCTGAAACGGCGCTCTGTTCTTGGCTGCCAGATTTGATCTTGGAAGCTTGCAATACCACGCCGATACGGTAGCATTCACCTGCCGAACCGGGAATCGATTCACTATCTCATGATTCGGATCATGCTCGTGATACGGTCGGGTATCGGCCATTCGTATGCATTGATTGCAAAGACTTTGTTCCGATTTTCCTTACCCCAGCTAGTTGGTGGAGGTGAGGGGCGGATATTGACTACGCTCCAGTATGATCTCCCAAGATAAATTGCATTGTATACTGGAAGCATGTAGATAGCCGATAACCGCATACCATGGCGAACAGCAACGAAGAGAAACGCTGGAAACGTGCCCGCCGTTCGAGGCACATTATATCAAAGACACAAGCTGGGTGGGCATCGTCACCATGCATGTGAATGGCAAGTGTACCTGCAGATCTGGCGGCGACCTCATCTCGAAGCGAGCGAATCGTTGGAGCTTGGCTGAATAGCTCGCAACCCCTGCCACGCGCCAGGAGGCGTTTGCGCGACGCTTTTGCGACGAGAATACGACCTCTTCCACCGCCGCATCGCAACACTGCGTCTTCACGCAAATCACGCTCACTTCCACGCAGAATCTCACTGCAGTCACTCCTTTAGCAGAAACCGAGATCCGCTGGTCGGATCTGAATCCTCCACACGCCACCACCGCTACACGCTTCTGACACCCGAACATCAACCATGTCTCGCCGTCTTGGGGGCCTGGTCAGCATTGCGCTGCTTGTCGCAACTTCCCTGGCGCAGACCTTCACGGACTGCAATCCCAACAACTCATCATGTGGTCCCGATCCAGCATTGGGCACGACGTTCTCCGAGGAATACAACAAGACGTACAATGAGTTCGATCCGCGCTTCTGGAACGTCACAGCGGGCAAACAGCTCATCTCGTTTGGTGAAGAGGGGGCGGAGCTTGCATTGAACAAAGAGGGAGAATCCATCACTGTCAAATCGAACTTCTACATTTTCTGGGGACAAGTCGAGATCTTGTTCAAGGCGGCGCAGGGCAATGGCATTATCAGCACAGTCATCACTCTCAGTGACAACCTGGACGAAATTGATTGGGAGATAAAAGGCGGTAACCACACAAGCGCATCGAACAACTATTATGGATGGGGAAACCTCTCCCAGTTCAATTCAGAATACCCTGCGATGAACCCAGGGCCGCAGGATGATTTCCACAACTACACGATCGACTGGACGAAGGACAGAATCCAACTATTTGTAAATGGCGACATGGTGAGAAACATTCCCGCTGGTGTGGCAGGTGAATACCCGCAAACACCCAGTCGTGTGCAATTCGGTGTATGGTGTGGCGGGTGCTCCGACCAGCCTGGTACAGTCGAATGGGCTGGCGGAAAGCCCACCTGGGACGAAGGGTGAGTACATATACCTCGCCATCATTTTTCAGGACAAAAAGACACTGACATCTCCTCAGCCCTTACGTGATGAAGGTCAAATCACTTCGCATCACAGACGGAACCACCAATGCCACCGAATACAGCTACGGCGACCACAGCGGCAAATGGGAAAGTATCAAAATCGTCGACGGCCAATCCGAAGCCTACAAAGAAATGAACAAACTCAGCACCTACGAGAAAGCTCAGAAACATTGGGAAGGTCTCTCCACGGGGGCCAAAATCGGCATTGCTTGCGGTGTGCTCGGCGTCTTCCTCATCTGCGCAATCGCTTTCGCATTCTACTGCATGAAGCAACGGAAAGAAGGCCGCGCAGAAGCTCTTTTGCACGAGAAAGAGTGGGATGCGCATAATGCGGAACTCATGGAGTACCGAACCATGATGGCAAAGGGTAACTTTGCTGTCTCGAGACAGAGCGTCATGATGGAAGCATTGCAGGAGCCGAAGCAGAGTCGGTTGGCGAGGTTGAGTGGGAGGTTTTGAGGATGAGATGATTTCATCCTTGTGTAGGGTTTCCTTTTCTTCATTTATACCAATCGACAGCGGTGAGAACAGAGAGATGTGTGGAGTCAGTGGAACTCTCGCGTGTGTGCTTGCACGCTTGCGAAGGAATGTACAGTGCAGGGGGGCTTTCACGAGCCAGGTGGAGGAGTTGCTCTTTTGGAATATTTCTTTCTGGGGCCTGGGTAACGTGCATCATGAGATACCAGTCAATCTTTCATTCTTCCTGTGACTTAATCTCACCATGCCACGTTTTCTCCGGTCCAGTTAGTTTGAATTTGCCTGTCAACGTCGGATCAGCATACTGCCTTCCATCTGTAGGTTAGGCTTTCTTGTCTGGGTGAGTCAACCTTAGCTGCTGCGAAGCATCGAGTTGAGGCTGAGACCAAACTTTCCTCAATGCCACCGGACGATTGAGCCGCGGACGAAGCGGACGAAATTTACACAGTCCTTTAGGACACCGCAGGCCAACTCGCACGTTGAGAACATATATATATATATATATATATAGATCTCCTCTGTCACTGCGAGGACTCTGGAAAGGCACTCAATACGTCTTGTGTAGAGCAAATTTGCAGAAATGGCGATTCTTGCTGCAGACTTGGCAAGCTGGACCGCTCCTGCTCTTGCCATCACAATCACATCCTTCCTCTTTTACTATCAGTTCATACTCCCCAAACGGTCCCCATTCCCCATTGTCAACGCCTATCCCTACGACTTCCTCAATCGCAAAGCCCACAAAAACTACCTCGAAAATGCCCAAGAACTCATCACCCAAGGCCTCGAGAAATACAATGCTCCCGTCACACTCTCCACACCTTCTGGTCCCCTTACAATTCTTCCAGCCGAGCTAATCGACTGGTTACGCACAAACAAAGATCTCGACCACCAAGAACTTGTCCTCCAACAATACTTTGGCAACTTCCCCGGCTTCGAAGCGAATAAAATCATGCACGATGATCCTGACAATTTAGTCATAAATCTGATCAAGAAAAAACTTTCGCAGAATGGGAGACTGGTTCCGATTCTGAGTCGGCACATTTCTGAGGCTTTGGACGAGCTGTGGACCGAGGATGAGGATTGGCATCTGATTGAATGGTATGGTAGTACAATGGGGCTTATTTCGAGAGCTGCAGGCGCGGTATTTGCAGGAGAGAGGCTTTCGCGTGATGGCGAGTGGCAGCGGATGACAATGCGGTACGCCACGGGATTCTTCGCTGCGGCATTCGAGTTGATGAGGTGGCCTGGATGGATGAGGCCTGTCGTGCATTGGTTCTTGCCGGGGGCGAGAGACTGTAGAAAAATGGTGAGAGGTGTGAGGAGGTTCATGCGTGAGGAGATGAAGAGGAGGGAGAGTGAGGGGACAGAAGGGAAAGGAGAAGAAGAGTATTTTGATGCTGTGAGATGGAGTGAGGAGCTTGCGGGAGGCAACAAGGTAGATCATGGGGCTGTACAGCTTTCGCTTGCGATGGCTGCGTTGCATACTACCTCGAGCGCGCTGAGCCAGGTTCTGTTGGACTCATGTGAGCACGCTGAGCTTGTTGAGCCTCTGCGGGAAGAAGTGAAGAATGCTGTGAAGGACCATGGCGTAACTGCGGTAGCAGTTGCGAAAATGCACTTGCTCGACAGTGTGATGAAGGAGTCGCAAAGGCTAGGTCCTCCAACGATTGGTAAGTCAAGCCTGATGTGATGTCAAACTTAGGTTCCTGGCATTGACGAGATTATAGCTGGTCCCGAGCGCCTCGTACTCCGCGACACAAGGCTTCCAGATAGTACTCTGCTTGCACGCGGCTCTCACATCGCCGTCGACCAATCTGGCATGCGAAGTCCAAGGAACTACTCCGACCCAGAAAAGTTCAACGGATATCGATTTAACAAGATGCGCGAGGCAGGTGACGAAGGGACAGCTTTCGCGTCCTCGACCAAAGAGCACAGTGTATTCGGTCTGGGCAAATACATTTGTCCTGGAAGGTTCCTCGCAGCGGTCGAGATAAAGCTGTGTCTGGCGCATATCCTGCTCAAGTACGATGTCAGATTTCGAGAGGGCTACAGGCCACAATCTACCAAGCTGGGGATCGTGAACATGGTCGATATGGCGGCGCAGATAGAAGTGAGACGGCGGCATGAAGACGATAGTGTTCTTGCTTGAGCGAAACGCATGGACCTGTAGTGTTGTGTATATGTATCGAGTATGTATGTGGAAGGTTGATGGAGAGGACGGCGCGCGATGTCCCCTTGGACGCGTTCAAGCCGAATTTCGCCCGATTTCCACGACAACGCCCACAACAAACTTCCGCTCTTGGACTTTTGGCACAGCATCGCCGCCACGACATTCGTTGGAACAGCCTTATTCAGCAGTTTGGAGACTATTGTACACATTTCACTTCAGCATGGCTCGGTTACGGCGTGCTGCCGCAGAAGGCAGCGAAACTTGCAGAAGCGCGCGCGAGACAGACGTGACAGATTTACCGCCAATTCGGTCAACAAGACGGAACCCAACAACGAAATACACGATTCCGGAGGACTCAGATGAGGAAGAACCTGTGACACGGAAGAAGAAATCAACAGCCCCAGGAGACCGCTCGAAATTGGCCTCCCAGATTCGACTTGCTCCTTTGCAATCTTTGAGCAGCCTCAACGATTTGACGATACAGGATGATACACCTGAGAAGGCGAGGCGTAGATCGCCTTTGAAGCAGGAGGCGCGGAGAATATTAAAGAAGCAATCTTCAAAGACGTCAAACCTGTTGGAAGATGCACCCACATCTACTCAAATTTCTCTGGCAGCGCCCAGCGAATTGGATCGCGAAGAAGAATCGGCTGAAAGTGGGGACGACGTGGATGAGGAAGTGGACGTCGAAGAGAGTATTTGGTGTGGCTCAGAGCCCGAGGCATCAGCATCTGAAGATGACTTGCCTAGTCCGAGTTCATTCTTTCCAGCAAGGCGAAAGAAAGCAGATCAGAAACAGCCTGACTTGGCAAGGCAATTGGAAGCACTTCGCATTTTCGATGCGGATACCGATGCACCCACGAAACGTCCCGCAGCGCGAAATAGCACATTGGTCCCAGCAATACGCCCCGGCAGTTCCTCAGATAAGGAGAACGAAGATGCAATCATCAAGTTCTCGCCACCTCGGTTTAAGAGGCCGATCGTTGCGCGAGAACCAGACGAGCGACCATCAACACCACCTCTTCCACCAGCTTCGCCTACGAAGCTGAAGTCACCGTCCAAGCGACCACCACGTATACCTACGCCCCCAGGACGACCGAGCCTTGACGCTTTCTGGACAGCATCAGCAGTCAATGACTGGAACGACCAGTATTCCCCACAAAAGCCCATTCGATCACCGCGAAAGCTCTTTGAACAGCAGACCAAAATCTTCGACGACACGCCCATAGCTTCACCAGCCAAACTCTCCAGCCCAACCAAACGCTCTAAAGCCCAACTCCAGGCCCGGAAAGACTGGGAAACCCGCAAAATCTCTATCGCCGAATCCTTCCTTCAGGAGCTCGACCAAACCATCACCCAAGGCCGTATCGCCGCCCTCTCAGCCTCCACCGGCGGCGTCCAAATTATCTGGTCCAAAACCCTCAACAGCACCGCCGGTCGCGCAAACTGGCGTCGCGAAACAACAAAATCTCACCACTCCAGCACCAACACCAAAGACTCCACAAGAGCGGCAACGATCACGACCACACACAAACACTTCGCCACAATCGAACTCGCCTCAAAAGTCCTAACCTACTCCCCTCAAGCCGAAACCCAACTCCTCAATGTCCTTGCCCACGAATTCTGCCACTTGGCAAACTTCATGATCTCAGGTATAAAAGACCAGCCACACGGAGCGAGTTTCAAATCTTGGGGAAGGAAATGTAGTCAGGCTTTCAAGGACCGAGGTATTGAGGTCACAACGAAACATAGTTATGAGATTGAGTATAAATATGTTTGGAAGTGTGCGGAAGAGGAGGAGTGTGGGATGGAGTTTAAGAGGCATAGTAAGAGTATTGATCCGAAGAGGCATCGATGTGGGGGATGCAAGGGCAATTTGGTGCAAGTGAAGCCTGTGCCGAGAGGAGGTGCGGTAAAGACAGCGGGTGCGAAGGTGGAGGGTGGTGAAGCCGGGGAGAAGAAGACTGCGCCGCAAGTCAATGGCTATGCGGCGTATGTGAAGCAGAATTTTGCTTCTTTGAAGAAGTCTTTGCCGCCTGGGACGAGTCATAAGGAAGTCATGGAAGCGCTGGGAAGACAGTATCGGGCTGAGAAAGCAGCAGCAGTACCAAAGACGACGGGATCGAACGCTGTCTCTACAGCAGACGACGTGGCGGACAAGTTGGCCAGCGTGAGGCTGAACGTCAAAGAGATTATTGAGTTAGATGATTGAGCCGTATCGCGAGCTTCGTCGAAGACGAGTTATTGCTTGGTCGTAATATCAAATTCAGCAGGCCGGCTTTGCCCTTCTTCCGCTCTCAATCGAATTCAGTCATCACAAAACCAAGGCAGGCAAAGCAAGTAAGACGTCATCATCATCATAATAATATCATTCTTCTCGCACTAGTAGTTACATTCTATTCCCATTCCCTTGTATCCCATCCTTGCTACCGATACATTTTCCCCAAAATGCAACGCTTCCGTGGATATCTCGTAAAGATCGTGATGAGTCTATGGTCATCCAATGCCTGATGCCTTCTGCTCTTTCTCAAAGAGTGTGTCTGCTGCTGCTGCGCGCTGCTGCTGTGTAAAAGGACTGTGTGTTCTAAATCTTGATCAAAAACACCTGCTATGCCCGATTTATCCCCAAACCTGGTCCCAGACTCCTGTTCACCAATGCAAGTGTCGTGATAGTCGAGATTATTGATGTGATCGTTCCACTTCTGAATAGTGTGCTGCTGATCTCAGTGATGCGTTTACAGGCTGATACCCAGCCCCAAGCCGACACCGAGGCCGAGGCCGCCACCAAGGCCAATGTTGATGCCGCCGCCGGCATAGTAGGAGCCCCAGTTTCCACCGAATGGGTATGCTCCCCAGCATGTGGCATAGTTGACGTAGTTGTAGTCCCAGTATGCGGGATAGAGATCGAAAGGATAGAAATTTTGGCAGCCGGGAAGGAAGTCCCACCAGTCGAGCCAGCTGTTGCCACAGGTTGGCCAGCACTGTGCATTGGCTTCAGCGTCACGCTGCTGAATGCTGTTGGGGTCTTTGTTGTCGGTATCGTGCGTGGTGCCTTGGTTATTGGTATTCTGAGTGGTGCCTTGTTGCGCTGCCTTCGCTTGCGCCTTGAGATTCTCAAAATCCTTCGCAGTAGGAATCTTCGCGGTCGACAGCTTGTCTGGACTGAAGTTCGTCTCCCATGCTTGCTTCAGATCGGCGCCGAATTTTTCGAAGAGTTCTTTTTCGGCATCCGCGACTTGTTTGGCCTTGGTGACTAATTGGGACATCTCGGCATTTTGAGCATTGATTTCTCGAGCAACAATGTTCTGCTGATGGTTAGTGATGGTTAGTGGTGAGGTTTCGAGTGCCACTCACTTCTGTTGGTACTGCGAAAACGCCAGAGAGAGCCAAAGAGGCGACAGTAGCAGCAACGAGCTTAAATTGCATATTGATTGATCGGTTGATTGATCGATGTGCTGACTGCAATTGATGAATAGAGAGGTGCTGAGGTGATTGAGATTGGACGAGATGGTTGTATTGGTGGTAGTTGTGTTGAGATGCTGATGCTGATGATGAATGAAATGTCGGGCAATCTTCAGTCCTTATATCTGATTTCTGTCGCCATAGAGGCCGGAAGCATAACATGTGGATTGTCGCTCTGGCTTCCGTAACGAAGACGTTCGAAGACTTCCGCACATGGCAACGACTGGGGTCAAAGCTGGGGTTGAAGAGGGATATGCCTGTTGACATGCACTATTCATACATCAGCAACCATTCTGGGCAGTACTTTCTGTGTTGTTCCTCCCAAAACGGCTCCCTTTCCAACTCAATTCATGGATCTTGCTGATCGGAGCTGAGGAACAGCAGTACCGCCAAAGTATGTTGCTATCTCGTGCTGGCCTGCTCGGTCGGCGTGACGTCGATTTTCTTCACAACACCAACAATAGTACCGTGCCGCTCCGAACCTTCTTCCACGAGGTTGGGCGTGGCATTTGGGGCTCTGGCCACGGACTTCGCTCAAAGACCGAAGAACCGGTGGGCTGGACAGCACCTGTATTTGGAAATGCAACAAACAATGCCCCTGAACTTTTGTCAGCCCTATCCTAGACTCCTGTCTTCGCTCGACGTTGGAAGAAAGTACTGAGCCAAGCATTGCTGACAGGCACGAACTGCTCCCTGACAGGTTCATCCTCATCGCACAGTGAGCGCCCCTCCCCCATCTGGTCGTGTCTGACTGGAGCCACGAAAGATATTGACGGGGTCGTCTCCGAGCTCTCAGTCTCTGCATGACCTTTTCCGACCGTGAGCCGAAGAGAGCTTGGTGTTACTGGTTGTCGGAGATCCAGACCGCTCTGCATCCTTGTGCTGAAAAGACCTCAAGCTTTCCACAGCCACCCGTACAGGGAAAGACCACCGCTGCGTTTTCCTCTTTCAGCTGAAAAAGCCCGAACAAGGGCTCATTATGCTATTCGTGCATGTGTGCATGGGTACTGTATAGTGATCAGACAGTGTTACTGTGCCATCACGTAATCCATGCCTTTGCACCTTACCGTTAAGGTTAATTCTTCTGCCCAGTCGGATGTGCTGCTCTGCTCTGAGTCTGTCGCCAGGCTTGCCTCGTGCCATAGCACTGGGTGAAGACCGTCTATCTTTAGCAGGACAACCAGGAAGCGGGATTGTGCCATTGTATGTCGTGGTTGGATTTGCGGCGGAAACGTGATGTTGCCATGTTGGTGTACGAAAGGGTTGTGCTTTTTCATGACCCACATACGGCAAGTAGATCTATGCTCTGTGCCTGCCAACAGTGCCTGTCAGCGATCGTCACATGTGCTCCTGCTCCATTCCAGCTTTCGGGTTTACCGCTTCCCTTGGACGTACTGCACAGCATACGAGCTTCGAGCTCACCTGCATGTCACTCGCCTTCCTCCCTGACCCTGACTCACGATGTCTCTGCCTTGGGGAACAGCTCCCAAGCGTGTGGAACGCCGTCAGATCCGCCAGAGTGCCCCATGACGTCTCTCAGACGACTCCCTGCAATATCGTCAACTCCGATCATCAGACCTTCCCAATACGACGAAGTATGCAAACTTCGGCCATTACCGGTTCTCGCGGAAAGTAAGGGAGAGAGTACGAAATGTTATTCCACTCTGCGCGTATCGACGAGAAACACGTCTCTGAGCACGATCGCGATACGAAAACACCAATGTTCACCCAACCATGGCCTGTCGAGCGGCCAGACCCCAGCCATCATGTCCTAACGCCATCAATCATTCCGTCATGGTATCCTGCCACCCCAAGAGAATCCTGTACATCGTGCCCTCATCCAAGTCAACTCCAGTCGTGCTTCCTGCAGACTCGAGACAGCTGCGTCCAATGCTGCCACTATTGCGGCGTCTGCAGAAGCCCAGCATCAGGCGCTCCAGCTCCAGCTCCAGCTCTCGCCTGCTGCACCGTCCGGTGATGTGAATCAATATAATCACGGTTCTCAACCGTAACACTCTTCGTCTACACATCGCAGTAAAGTCAGCGCAAGCAATCCCAAGCCTCGTCCCGAGGAATTGAGAGGTCAGACTTACCATATGATTAACCTTGTAAACTCCCACCAACCTTGCCGCCAACTCAAACATATTATTTCGCAGCGAAATCACAATAAACTGCGCATTCTTCGTCCTCTCCTTAATGTACGCCGCCACAATACTCACATTCCGGAAATCCAACGCAGCATCGATCTCATCCATGACGTACAAAGGCGTAGGCTTATAATGATGCAGCGCAAAAACCAACGCCAGGGATGACAAGGTCTTCTCACCACCAGACAAATTGCCAATGTTTTTCCAAGATTTCTTGGGTGGCATGACAGAGAACAGAATACCTTCGCTGAAGGGGTCCAATGAGTCGACGAGTTCGAGTTCGGCGTTGCCACCCATGGTGATCATTTGGTACATCTCCTTCAGGCGTTGCGAGATGATGAAGAAGCCTTCCATGAAGCCTTCGAGGCGCAGACGGCGAAGATCATCGGTGCGTTTCTTGGCCGAATCGCGCGCTGCGAGGGCTGTGTTGAGGTCCTCGAGGCGGTCACCGTATTCTCGGACGCGTTTGCGGTACTCAGCGAGGACCGAGAGTTCGACCGCTTGGGAGGTGCGATCTTCGAGCGACGCTATCTGTGCCTTGAGGTCGTTCTTGTCGAGGTCTTGAAGCTCATCACGGGAGAGCTCAGGGACGGCTTCGGGTTCCTTTTCTTCGCCGTCTTCGGAGACGTTTTGCAGGGTGAGCTTGCTGAGTTTCTCTGTCCAGTAGGCTTGTTGCTTTTGGTTCGTCGCGAGATGTTTCTGGCTTTCCTCCAGTCTGTTGCGCATCTCGACCTCTGCGCCTCTTGTCTCGTTGAGTTCGGCCTGCATCTCGTCGATCTTGTTCTTGAGCTCGTCAAGCTGATCTTTCTTCTCTTCAAGTGCGATCTTGCCCTCTTCATATTGATTGCGCAAGTCGGAGTTGCCATTGTTTTGGTTCTGCGCACTCTGTTCGACGTTCTCGAGTTCAGCAGCTATCTTTTCCAGCTCGGCTTCGGCATCCGCAAGAGCCTTTTCATGCTTGGTTCGCGCTTTGTCTGCTTTGGTCTTGGACACTTCTGCAGCATTCAGACGCTCAGCAAGGAGGTCAATCTGCGCCTTCAGGCTATCGACCTTGGCCTTCTGACCACGCATTTTCATACCACCAATTTCCATGATCTTGTCTTGAAGTTCCTTGATCTCCAATTCGAGGCCCTCCGTCTCAGACTGAAGCTTCTCGATGTCCTTCTCCATGGCTGCGATGCTCTTCTCAAGAGAGGCAGTCTTGTTATTGTCGGTCTTCGAACCGCGCTGCTCGTTAGAGAGCTCTGATACCCGGTGTTGAGCGTCCGCGATATTGCGATCAATGCTGCCAAGTTCCAATTCGAGCTTCTGCACTTGTGTCTCGAGCTTCGGTATCTGGCCTTGCAACTGCCTGACCTGATTCTCAAGCTCCCGCTGCTCATCTTGAAGTGCAGAGAACTCTTTCTCAAGTGCATCGCGATCGACCTCGTACTTTTGTACCTGCTCCTTCGTGGTATCTGCTGCAACTTTGGATGACATGGCGCCCTTAGACACCTTGTTACCACCACCGCTCATGGTACCAGACTTGTCGATGAGCTTGCCTTGGAGAGAGACCACTCGCCATCTCTTAGCACCATAAGCAACTCGATCCGCTTGCTGCGAATCGTCTGCGACAAGGGTATTCTGAAGCACACTGTAAAAAGCTGGAAGGAAACGCTCGTGCTTCGCTCTGACCAAGTCGAATAGTCGAGGGCAGTTTTCCGGCGTTTGAATAGGTGAAAGATCCCGCCTGGGCAACTTGTCGAGACAGATGAAGTTGGCGCGACCCAAATTGTTCTTCCGCAGGTACTCGATACATTGCTGAGCAGCTTCGACAGTGTCCACGACCATGTTGTCAAGAGACGGGCATGCCGTAGAAATGGCGACATCGTACTTTGCATCGATGGCTCCGAGATTACCCAGTCGTCCGTGGAAGCCATCGACACGACCAGATTCTTTCAAGCGAGTCAAACCAGCAAGCACATTTCCTTGACTCTGCGTTGCCGACAGGCTAGCGCGAGCTTCGTCTGCTTTTGAACGTGCATTAGACAGTTTCGCTTTCAGAGCGGGCTCTTTCGCTGAGACTTCATCGAGCTGCTTCTGGGCGACTTGGACCTCCTTCTCGGCTGATTTGCGCTGCTTCTTGCACGTTTCGATCTCGGCGGCTTTGGCTTCGCGTTGCTCTTGTAAGGATTCGATCTTGGCCTGCACTTCCGCAATGGCGGTGGCACCAGCATTCTCGCGCTCTCGAAGGATGTCAAGCTCTGATTGTGCGACAGCAATTGCCGATTGCTTTTCGTTGATCTTCGCCGACCATGGCTCCAGCTGTTTTTGTTTGACTGCGATCTCATCACTGATGCCCTGCGTCTTCCCCTTTAGTGACTCTCGAATCTTCGCCAGCTCCTCGTCCTCAGCTGTCATCTGCTCCTCGAGTTGTTGGATCTCCCCGGTGAGGCGCTCGACGTCATCGGCAGCCTGCCTTGACAGATTTGTCGCCTGGGAAATCTCGAACTTGGAGGTCTCGCGAGTCTTCTCGGACTTCTTCTCCTTGTTCTTGAGGTGTTTCTTCTTTTCCTCGATCTTGACACCTGCCTTGTCCATCTCGTCGACTTGCTTCTTCACAGCGGCCAGCTCCTTCTCCATTTTGTCATAGACTTTGGACTCGCTCTTGTGTTGCTTCTCGACAGCCTTGATTTCTGTTTCAGCCTCCTGATGTCTGCCAAGCTCTTCATTCAGCTCTCCTTGGACTTGAGCGATTGCTTCCTCCGACACTTGGATGTTGTCGGAGCACTCAGCGATATAGACCTGGTACAGTGCCGACTGCTTTGACGCGAGCTCGTTCTCATCGCGCAAATATGCCAGCGCCTTTTCTTTCTTGTCTTCTAGCCCGTTCTTCTCCTTCTCCACGTGCTGAACTCGCGTACTCTTCTCGAGACACACCTCGTTGAGAGTCTCGGTCTCCGTTGCCGCCTCTTCGATAGGAGTCTTGTACTTGGACGTGCCAATAATATCCTCAAGATATTCCAGCAATCCGTCATCGTGCTCGTTGGCTGCCTTTGGCTTCATCTGTGCAATCGATTCGACTTCACCCTGCAGAATCAGGAAACGCTTGTGATCCAAGTCGATTCCCCTATCTTTGAGCAATGTCGTGACCGTTGTAAAATCGGATGTCTTTCCGTTGATGTAGTATTTGCTACTGTTGTTTTTGAAGGCTCGTCTCGAAACGACCAACTCTGAATCGGGAACAACTTCTGAGCCTCCTCCTGGCAAATCCATGACCATCTGGAAATGCACTTCAACCTCGCAGTAGTCCAGATCTGGGTATTGCGCACTGTTGTGAATCAATGCAGAGATCTTGCCCTGCCTCATCTTGCTCGCACGGAAACCAAAGACGAACAAGAGTGAATCGATCACATTGCTCTTGCCAGACCCGTTGGGTCCGACAACAGAGGAGAATGAAGCGTGGAAAGGACCGACTCTCTGCTGTCCCGCATAAGACTTGAAATTGGTGAGCGTGAGCCAGGTTATTGTCATCCGCGGCTTTTGCTCCACAGGTTCTTGCGACACGGGCACACCCAGCGCTCTTCGCTTAACCACAATGTCCATTGGTCTCTCCAGCTTTGTCATATTGGCATCGATCTTCTTGAACGCAACTTGTGTCGCATCCGGACCAGGCGTGCGCTGCGGAGCTTCGAGCATGTTCGAATCGTCGTCTTCTGGTGGTGTAGCTGGACCTTGCGTATCTCCATCCTTGGGCGGTGTGATTGGACCTTTCGCAGCCTTGGGAGTCGCAACATTCTCGTCCATAGTCACATCCGTCGTGTCCACATCCTCTTGCATCGATGTATGGCGTGAGCTCTGGCGCGGCGTCTGCTCGTTCGCGGAAATCTCGGTGAGCGCGCTCCCTCGTCGCGACGAAGCTTCACGTGAATCTGGAGAATTTGTTGGTCGTGGTGTTGGAAGTAGCTGCGACTCCTCCTCCTGCAGATCGGGTGCAATGGATACGCGCGAAGCTCTGCTCTTACGCGCGCGTGCGTCCTTGACACTCCGTCGCTTGGGCGCTGCTTTCTTGGTTGGTGACTCGGGCTCTTCTGTCGCATCATCGGGTGGAAGGCTGGAGACTTGCGACACATCGATAGAGGAATCGGTTGTTGTTCGTCGCGCGGCTGTTCTTCTTCGGGTCGCTGCATCACCGAGCGTCTTGCGACGCGGTGATGCCTTTGCAGCTGGTGTGAATTCTTCCTCATCCTCCTCGTCCTGCTTGCTGACCACGCTCTGCTCTGCGTCTGATCCGTCGTCCTCGTCGACGACAATCTTCCTCCTTGATGCCATGCGTCGCGCCGGCCTGGTCGACGATTCCGCCATGGTCGTGGTGGACGAGGTTGAGCTGTTTGGTTAGTATGTGCAGTCTTCGGCAGCAATGTTTACAAAGTACTGCCAGATAAACACTCGCTTGCTCGGTCGCGCCTACCCTTAACGCGACCCCACGTGTGCTAAGCGAGCGACTGGCTGCCACAAGTCGGGGCTCTCTCGTCCACACACTTTTGTCACCTCGATCGTCGTCTGCAAGCGATCAAAGCTTGTGTGAGGATGTTCCCGGTCGTCGTCTTCGGCAGGTCCAGTTTTGACATCACCTTGCTCAATTGTTCCTGAACTCTCTGAAATCCGCCTTGTCGCAGAGCCGCTCCTTGTTCTGCTGCCTCACTCAAGCTTGGTTGTAACGAATTCGCATCGCCATCACCATCGCCATGCAGCCCGCGGAGCGTGTGACCTGCAGCTGACGACAGACCCGAAGGACAAACTCGGTGTCTATACCACTTGTGACGAACCGGCGCCCCGAGCATGCCGGGGTATCCGCGAAGCGCTGTAGCAGTCACGAAGTTCTGCTCTGTCATCGAGCTGCATTGCAGACCAGCCTGTGCGAAGAATGTGGCTCCTACCGCTCCGATTAGAGTCACCTGCCATGGCAAGGCGAAAGGTTGCTTCTTATTTCTTTGCCGCCTTTCCACTCTTTATTACATGGCACGCTTCTGAAGCTTGAGAAAGACGTGTTTTATCTCATCACGGCATCGAAAGCTGAAACAGGATTAAACCACAGGTCATAGCGCAGAGTTTCTTGACAGGCAGCTATGATATAAGGGCTCCGTCCTTCGTGCCGTGGCTATCGCTGGCGATCATCATCAACTACAAGACTAGAACTCGAGTACAGCCATACAACACTGGGAGAGAAATGGGCACCTACACACCAGCAACTTTTCCTCGGCGACCCAAGGACAGCAACGTCTTCACAGACACATACTATCAATGGCAACTGGCATACTACCGATATGAAGTCCATACCGGACTTTATGTCATGTCATCGTGGGAGAAGATCGCCTTCAACCTCGTTATGCTCTCGCTGCTGGCGTTATGCTTCGCTGCAGTATACTACTGCCTACCCCGAGCCGCGATCAAGTCACTACAACGGCTGGCTTACTACGCTACTGGGACATACAGAATACCATCATCGCCTATGAAACCTGGGCCTGACATAGCGCAACGCATCATACATGCCAGTGGAGAGGCTGTAGCAAGCTTGGGGAACAACGGCATCGCCGCTCTGAACGCGAGCATGTCACTCACGCCTTGAGACAATCCGTAACGATCGCAAGCCTTGAAGACGGAAACTAAGCAGATCAGAACGCTTGGCACAATGCAGTGACAAGAGCAAGGATCCTAATATTGATATCGACTTGAATCATCCCACGATGCCTCGCGATTCTTGGCCTGGATGTGACCGAAGCCTTACACGACAGTGTTGAGCAACGTACACGGAAACACTATCAAGACTTGTGGACAACTTTTGCTAGCGAGTGAACACTGAGTGCTTAAGCATAGGAGGGAAGCGTAGAACTTTGTTTGCTGGCGATTTCCTGCTTCACGCGAATACCCATCACGATGCAGATGCATAATGATCACCAAGATATTACTATTGACAACCTCACTAAACACATCACATGCTTCATCATCGTACATGTTTCGTCGTGTCTTTGCATACTGACCGCTTTCGTCGATCGTAACATGTAACCCAAGATCGTCTGATAACCTTCTGAGACAGACCTGACGTCTCGAGAGCAAGGGCTCTGACGTCGTTTTCGATTGCAGTATGTAGCAACTTTTGACAGTTTCCCTGGTTGTTTCTTGTCCGCCTGTATCCGGCCGGAGCGATCGGAGCAGGGGTCTTGTTGCACCTAGCTGGAGCTCTTCTCGTCATCAAATCGCGTCGACCACGTACGCGTTGTTGCGCGTGGATAATGTGAACGCCAGAAGTCGAAGCCTGAACAGGCAGTCGATTCGAAACCATCCGGGACTGCGGCTAAGCACTAGGCTCATCACCGCAATGAAGCTCTCCATCTCGACGTGCGCCTTCTGGGCATTCAGCTTCGTAGCGGCGCAGCGCGTACAGCAGCCACTTCAGCAGGAGACTGTCTCTGGCAAGCCGGTCCAAGTAGCCATCATTGGTACAACCTACAAGACCCCGCTACAACTCACACTCAGCTAATACCACCACCACAAGGCGCCGGCGCAGCAGGCTCCTCCGCCGCTTACTATCTCTCTCAGTACGCCCATAATGCCTCACTTCCCATCAACATCACCATCTTCGAATCCAACCCCTACATCGGCGGCCGCAGCACCACCGTAACAGCCTACAACCTCATCACGACCGAGCTCGATTCCCTCACCTCTCCCAACTCCTACTCCGTGGAGCTCGGCGCCTCGATCTTTGTTGCCGTTAATCACATCCTCGTCTCTGCCGTCCAGACCTTCAACCTCAGCACGTCGGACGACACACCCGATAACCCCAAAGGCCACTTGGGCCAAGAGCTCGGTATCTGGGATGGAGACAAGTTTCTCCTCCAACTCGACTCCTCCTTCCTCAATGGCTACTGGTCCATTGCGAAACTTCTCTTCCGCTACGGTCTCGCGCCCATCCGAACGCATAGCTTGACTAAAACGGTCATATCGAAGTTTCTCAATCTTTACGAGTCTCCGATCTTTCCGTTCCAATCCCTCACAGCTGCGGCGCAAGATGTGGAGTTGTTAGCTGTGACAGCTGCGACCGGCGAGCAGTATCTACGAGAAAATGGCATTTCAGAGGGGTTTGCAAGGGAGGTGGTACAAGCAAGCACGAGAGTGAATTATGCGCAGAACCTGGAGTATATTCATGGCCTGGAGGCTATGGTCTGCATGGCAACGGATGGAGGAGCGAGGAGTGTGGAAGGAGGCAATTGGAGGATCTTTGAGGCAATGGTGAATGCTAGTGGGGCGAGTGTGAGGTTGGCGGAGAGGGTGGATCTTGTCACAGAGACGAGAGACGAGAAGTACAGGATATCGATCATCGACGGGGATGCGAGCGAAGAGCAGCAGCGGTTGCAGGAGGGAAAAGACGCCGGAACAGCCTTCGATCACGTCGTGGTTGCTTCCCCGTGGCAGTACGCCAACGTTGAGTTTGGGGTGTTTCCCGAATTTCCCTTACCAGACAAGATTCCCTACGTGCGACTGCATGTCACCCTCTTTACGAGCCCTTACCTGCTCGACCCAGAATTCTTCAACGTGCCAAAGGACCAAGCCGTGCCGCAAGTCATCCTGACTACTCTCCCTGATGGCCAACCCGCCCAGACAGGTCCTGAAGGTGTGGGCAGACCCGGCTTCTTCAGCATTTCCCTCCTACGTCCCATCACGAATCCAAAAAGCGGAAGTGAAGAATATTTGTACAAGATCTTCTCCCCAGGAAGGATATCTGACGACTATCTCGCGAAGATCCTGAACAGTAATGACAACAGCGACAATGGGAGCAGTGAGGTTCCCTCCAGTAACGAGAAAGAGAACGTAACTTGGATCTATCGCAAAATCTGGAATTCGTATCCTTATGAGACTCCACGCGTGGCGTTCGAGAACGTACAGCTGCGGAGGAATGTCTGGTATACTGGAGGCATGGACAATTTCATCAGTACGATGGAGACGAATGCTTTGATGGGGAAGAATGTCGCGAAATTGATTGTTGATGCTGAACAGAGAGAAGCTGAGAGAAGGATGGGCATGCAAATGGATGAGGACATGAAAGCAAGGAAGCAGGATCCGTGAGGTCGATGAGTGTGGAGGGCATATGAT
This sequence comes from Cercospora sesami, assembly GCA_013365235.1. Lineage (NCBI taxonomy): Eukaryota > Fungi > Ascomycota > Dothideomycetes > Mycosphaerellales > Mycosphaerellaceae > Cercospora > Cercospora sesami. The sequence continues at coordinate 82,814 of JAASLG010000009.1, forward strand.
TTACGAATTACATGATAGAATGGGACTCAATGGAATGATTGCACGAGAGCGCTTCTCTATTGTTCGACTGGCCCTGTCTCGTGTATGTTCACCGCATTGGCGACATGGTACAGTATGCAGGGTCCATGGAGTGGAAACCGAAGCCAGAGAAACTCCGGGGTGGTGTGATTGCTGTTCCTGAGCAGCTCGCATTGAAGGTTATATGCAAAACAAATACACCGCGCGTATCATGAGCATGGACAATGCGGAATGCGGTCGCGGCGGACAGCATTGCTTGTCGGTGGCGCAGCTGCGATCATGCCAACGATATGGCAGTCAGGAAGTCGCTGTTCGAGCTACCTCAGCTTCCCTGGCAGTTTGATGTATGCGAAACGCTTTTCCACCAGCTTGTTTGATGGGACTCAACATCGTTGACCGCTTCACAAGGCCTTGACCGGAGAATGTAGTCAATGCTTGAATTCACTTTGAGCGTGACACCACGTCGATGTGCTACGATCCAGTCCAGTGTTCCGCCTTGAAACGCCACAGCCTTCGTATCAGGGCACGCGCGTCCGGCAAAGTCTGCCGCATCGATTGGCGTGAATGATTCTGACCCAACCGTACACGCAATCGCAGTCGAATACGATACTAGACCTGATTGCGAGTTGGTACTGCAGCATTTGTTCGATGAACGTGGTGAAGTGCTTCTTTCACGTGGTTGTCGGCAGTTTTAATCAACAGATGTGGGACAAAATTGGGGAATCGGGACATCCGAGTGGACTGGGCCTGCACTTGGCATCGATCTAGTTCCAGAGCATGGTGAGACCTCATCTTGGCTGCTCACCACCGCCACAACGACTGGAGATGGGCATCAAACCCCAGCAGATCTGAGCTTGACCAGTGGTGATAGCCGTCAGTCTCCGCCAGATATCTTATCGAGGGAGAACGGGAAAGGAAGACGGATAGGATACGAAAGGAGACGGGCTGGTGAGAGTGGTGGCCTGGCCGGAAACTCCGATGCGTGAACCTTCATTAGCTTCGCAGTCGACTTGGCGCGGTTGGGATGTTAGGGCCATCGCGAAAACCGGCGGCTGCGTCTCTCTCCGCACAAACAACAACCACCTGAGCATTGAGCGAGACCTGGCCTCGAGGACGACACCGCGCTGTGTTGCACCCGATACCGAATTCGGAGCATACCTTGGGACGACGACTCCTCCTCTCTTCCCTGGATCGGCATTTTGGCGCGGCCGCCCCGGATCGCGGCGTGGAGTCTAGGCAGTGAGGCACGCTGAGCCACGCGAGCGAGCTGCTGCTGTCAGCTGGAGAACCGCACCGCAGCGCGACAGCACGAACACTTGGAATCGCTCTGCACCATGCAAGGCGCGAGTGTAGAGCAATCCGACATCTCGACATGAGTCCTGACATCCTCGGACTCCACACCATCCACCCCATTCGCCCGCGGCATCTCCAAAGCTGGTCGTAGCGCGCTATGCGCCTCTCCATACGCCATCAACTTGCGCTTCTTCTGGTCTTTTCCTCCGTCGTAGGACTGGCCGCTCTTGCCATAGCGACATGGATCACGAACCACAATTTCGTTCTGGACGTCACGGCCTCTCGGCTACGCACCACCGCCGTGCTCAAGGCGGCTCAAATCGCGTTCAATCTGGAGCTCATGCAGACAGCGGCCACTTTCCTCACGACCAGGACCATCATTCAGTCAGCCTTGGAGCGCTATAACGATGGCTCGAACACGACTGTGGAGAACTGGGCCGATGCGGCCACTGACTTATCAGCGACTCTCGGAACTGTTGGGCCTTTGACCAATCCGCTCGTCCTTCAAGCTCAGGTCTTTTCGAGGAATATATCAGGGCCTGCGGGATCTGCCAGTGTACTGAACAGCACTGGCACCGGAATCAATATCGAACTTCCTTGGAAGAATCCGCAAGGCAATCCCGTGTTCTTGGGCGATAGCCAATATGGCTACCCTTCTGCGCTGTATCCCAATTTGACTATCACACAGACTGGGAGCGGCGCCACGACCAACTACAGCGCCACCTACAATGGCCAGTCATTGGGCCTGGCGTCGACACTCATTCTCGGCCCCCTCTCGGTCAACGATACCTTTGCGCTTCTCTCACTCACCTTGCCAATTGTGAACAAAGCTACTGATGATGATATCCTGGGCTGGGTCACTGTCTTGACTGATGCTAGGCTCATTCGTCTTGTGCAACAAGATCAGCGGGGTCTGGGAGACACTGGACAGACATTACTTATCGGACCGACCAATACCACCAATCACTTCCCTCGCGGCGTCATCGGCAACGAGGAATTGGCTGCTCGGGCTGATGTTCAATATCTCATCCCGCTGAACGTTACCGTGGCATCTCGCCATCCAAATCGTACCGCAGGAGCTCCCAATCCACCCTTCCAGGCTGGGGCATATCCTGCTGTTGAGAGTGCCATCGTTGAGGACAACAGGGGCATTGATGATGTCAACAGCATGCTGCGGACGCACAATGAAGCTGATCACAGCGTCTCAGTCAGCTACTCGGTCCCACCAACGACATTGGTAGACTGGGTTGTCATTGTGGAGCAGTCTAAGAGTGAGGTCTGGAAACCGATCAATCATCTACGGGTCATTATTCTGGCATGCTTGTTCGCAGTCATGGGATTCTGGCTGATTGTGTCATTTCCACTCGCGCATTGGGCAGTGTTGCCCATCATCCGACTACGTGCCGCGACCGAGCAGACCACGGACCCACCAAACAGTGCAGGATCGTCTGATGATCTCAGTCGTAGCTGCAAGACGGGAGATGCGAAGTCTTGTTACTCAAATCGTGTGCATGGAAGGCGTGCTGGTCTGATAGAGACGATCATTCGCTGGAGAGGTCAACGTCGCGGAGGCCTTCGCATTGAGTCGAGAGACGACCAGCGCTTTCGGATTCCGGGCAAGGTGCCAGAGAAGAAGAAGATCTGGATTCATGACGAAATGACCGACCTCATCAAGACCTTCAATGAGATGACCGATGAGCTTTACCTGCAGTACTCTAAACTCGAGGAGCGCGTGCGACAACGGACTATCGAGCTCGAACACAGCAAGAAGGCTGCCGAAGCAGCAAATGAGAGCAAGACTCTATTTGTAGCGAATGTCAGTCACGAACTCAAGACTCCTCTCAACGGCATCTTGGGCATGTGCGCCGTGTGCATGGAAGAGTCAGACCCGAACAAACTAAAGCAGTCACTGGGAATTATCTTTAAGAGCGGAGATCTACTCCTCCGGACGCTCACAGATCTGCTCACCTTCAGCACCAATCAGGTCGGCACTCAAGTTCTTAAGTTGGACGAGAAGGAATTCTACCTTCGTGATTTGGAGTCGCAAGTTATAGCGATTTTCGGCGAGCAAGCTAAAGAGAAGAAGGTTCATCTCAGCGTGGTATTTGAAGAGATGCCAATGGAGCGGTTCTCGTCACCAGATCAACCGCAGCTCAAAGAACTCCCTCTGTTTGGCGATATCCACCGTATGCTGCAGATTGTGATCAATTTCACTTCGAACGCTCTCAAATTCACCCCACCGGATGGCAGCGTGACAGTAACACTCCGAGCACTGAAAGAAGAGCCGCCCAGACGGCGGTCACTAGATGTCCAGCCAGTGCGGTTCTCGCCCGGACATAAAAGCCAGAACTCGCAACCTGGGACATCACCGGATCCCAAAGGGAC